>CAUYRB010058397.1:0-32441 GCA_963574695.1 Propithecus perrieri
ACTCCTGGATAGAGCTG
Organism: Propithecus perrieri; assembly: GCA_963574695.1. Lineage (NCBI taxonomy): Eukaryota > Metazoa > Chordata > Mammalia > Primates > Indriidae > Propithecus > Propithecus perrieri. The sequence goes on from CAUYRB010058397.1 coordinate 18, forward strand.
GAACGCATTCTACTAAGTGAAGTATCCCAAGAATGGAAAAACAAGCACCACATGTACTCACCATTAAATTGGTATTAACTGATCAACACATAAGTGCACATATAAGAATAACATCTATTGGATGTCGGGCAGGGTGGAGAGGGGAGGAGGGGATGGGTATATGCATACACAAAGAGTGCAATGTGCACCGTCCAAAGGATGGACACATTTGAAACTCAGACTTGGGGGGGGAGGGAAGGGCAACATATGTAACCTAAACATCTGTACCCCCATAATATGCTGAAACAAAAAAACAAAAAAAACTAAAACACAACTCTATAGATAGCAAGCCCTCACACTTCGCTAGGGTAATACATGTTGCTCAAGCTACAATTAACCTTTGACATGCTGAACAGAGAAAACTATAGACTGTAACCTTCTTTTACATATATCCATAGAACTAACCCTGAATAAGGACATAATCAAATGCAATTTAATCTTCAGAGTCATATAAATTAAGGTAGATTTCTCAGTATTTGATAGTCTAGAAACATCCTCGAGTTTCCAGCCATGTAAACATTTAAAAAGTTTTTAACCTAGTATCTATAATAATATATTTGAACTATCAAGATGTTAAAAAGAGATTGTCAAATATTTGCATTAGCTAAATGAAATTTAGCCCCAAAAGGCAATTATATCCTAACTGGCATTCCAATCTGTATGATAATTAGAATCTTAAAAAATAGTTTCTATAGAATCTGTAAACCAAATTTACACATAAAAATTATATATTTTAGAGACATTTAGCCACTCAAAAATGATATATTCATATCTTTTAATTTATTTGTCTCTCTATTGCTTATTTTTCTAAAAAAGAACTAAATGTGAAAAAATAATCATATGATCAAAATCTTTTTCAATAGTAACCTGAGGAATTACCTTATAATGCTACTGGTTTCTAACTTCATCTAATTTCAATAAATACCATTTTGATAACCCTAAATATGTGTGCTTGGGGGAAAAAGGTCTTTTACATTCAGGTTGTGAGAACACTGTCTGCTTTTCCTTTTTCTGAAGCACATGGTTCTCCAAAGCCGTAAGTATAACCTGGGAAAATATGGCCTAAAACACTATGGTGTGAAAACTGAGAGTGGTAAAACTGATTCTACTTTCTTTGCCATAGTTAATACAGCACAGAATGCCCTAGAGCTATTGAAAGATTTGTAAATCAATGCACTTTATTAATTATTAGTGTCTCTGCTTTCCAATTCAGCAGCAGATATGTGTATTAAAAGAAAATTCATACTTTTTTTCTGCTCTAGCTCCTTCATGGAAGTGTATACTTAGAGTCTTAAAGACATTCAATTATTTATGATTTTCCACTTCAATAGTGTGAATTATTTGAGCCACAGGCTAACTGTTCAATAATATTAGAATTGATATACGTCTAAGCTTGGAATTGTCTTGACTATTAACTTCACATCAGAGCCTCATAAGAACACTGAGAAAAGCTGAGGGAGACGTGCAGTTTTCTGGGAAATCTTCAACATGGGTGATGAAATGGGTTTTAGAATTCAGCTAGTTTCCCAAAGTAAAGAGATATTTCAGAAAGGAAACCGTAAGAAGGATGGAGTTGGTGCTAAGAGGAGTGTGTCGGAGGTGTGAAGTTGATGATTTGACTCTAGCATAACACCCACAATGGGGGACAGTGGGATCACTTTCCAAGCATGCTGACATTAACAGTGCATTCCTTCTCCCTCCCCTACCTGAATTATGATCTTTCTATAAGATTTTCTTCTTCACATTCTCTTCTCTCTCAGTAGTTGTATCTACCCTAACAGCTTCAACCATTCCACTTTTCATACTTTTCTGAATCATTATACAGTGTTTCTGTTTTAAACAGAGATGCTTCTGAATCTTGACAAACCAACTTACTAAAAAGGACATGTTGCAAGTTAATAAAACACTCTTATCTGTAAAATGGGCATAATATTGGCTGTAGTTCAAGTTTATTGTAAGGATTGAATAAGATAGTATATTTTGAAGTGCTTAATATATCAGCTATAGGAAGTACTCAATAAAAATTGTAAATTGTAATGATTATTCCTACGCAAATTTGATCTTACTTTCCATTTGAATCAACACACTGATTCACCCCTTTATTAGTTTAAGCATAATGACTACAATTGCTTTTCCTTTTTAGTAGTGTCTTTTTTTTTCTTCTGCATGATTATTATTTTAACAATAGAAAATCAGAAAAGGGAAAGAAGGTATCACTAATCTCATTAAGTAATTTTTTGTGCATGTTTCACATAGTTAATCTCACTATATCCTTTTCTATGCACGTTTCACATACTTCAGTTTTTACTATAAATTACATAATCTGCAATTTTACTTAGCAATTTAATTATGGTATTTTCCGCATTGTTAAATAACTGCATAAACACCATTTTAATGATTTTATGGTATTATTTTACATGAACAGGCTAGAATTTATTTAATGCCTTACTCTGTTTTGAGTATTTAGAGTATTTCAATAATTGTGTGCAAAAATCTTTCTGTGTCTGGGTATTCTGTGAACCCCCACTTAATATAAATTCCTTAAATTGATATTTCAAGACAAATAGAATGAATTTATTTTAAACATTATACATTTTTTAATAAATTACTTTCCTAAAATTTTGCAGCTAAATCCACTCTCAACAGCCATACATTTTACTTTACTCTCACATGTACTGGGTGGCAGTTTCTAGAAACCAGGAATAATTTAATAGTGATGAAATTGATCTGTATTTTATATCCCTCACTTCAGTTTTCTTTTCAATCCATTCAGTTTGCCATCACTAGATTACTAGATTAGCATTCGTTAATCACTGATTTTATTAGGTAGTTCCTGTATAAAATATTTAATAACTATTATCACCCTCCAACTGAAGGTCAACTCTTTCTCTTAGAATCAAATACTCTCACAGTCTGACGATACTATTTTTCATACCTTATCCACTTATTTCTCCACCTAAAGTTGTAATTTTACGTTTCTCTGGGACTGACCTTGAAGACCAATTCTATGTACCCTAAGGAATCTGTTATTTATGTGAACTTTCTGTTGATTTCCAGTTCTTATACTTAGCTGACTTTTTTTAAAATGTAAGAGGTTATGTTTATTATGTGTTTACAAAATGACAGTTTGAAAAATCTCAGCGTTAACAGTGGTTATCACCAGTGGTTACGTTATTTTCTCCTTTATGCTTTCATGTATTTTCTGAGTATTCAAAAGGAACATGTATTACCTTTGTGATGAGGGAAATATATAACAAATATTATTTCACACCTGAAAAATGACAAACAAGATGAGAAATGGCTGTTGATTTTTTTTCCCTGTAAAGTCATTGTTTCTTTATTGGTACCTGTAGACATAATATATCACTTTTCTTTAAAATTAACCAAAACAGGTGGAAATTTTTACTTATTCTTACATCTTCACAAAACTTATATCCCTGGTGCCTTGTACTATCTGAAGTCTCTATTAAGACTAATTAATCTATATTTTTAAACCTGTATGTAGAGTTCTTGCTTTCTTACAGTTTTTTGTTTTTTTTCCTTATCTACCTTTGAAGTTATACTCACAGGTTTTGGTGCAGGATATTAGAAATATAAATATGTACCCACTGTGGCTTTTGTGTTTTCTTTTCTTAATCACCTGCAAGTTATTGTAACACATGTTTTATGTAATGTTTAAACATTATCCTTATAAAATAGCATATTTTCAAGAGAACATAATATCCCAATTAGCTGACTTCCTGATATCACCACTTGAATATTTCAAAGGCACCACAATCCTAACACATTCAAAATAGAACTAACTAAAGTATGTTTTTTCCACATTCTTTCCCATTTCTGAACCACCCACACAGCTGCTCAGGTCAGAAAGCCTCTTTATCAAATCCACTATGTAAACTACCAGCAAGCCTTTTGTCTCTACCTCCACAATGTATCTGAAGTCTTAGCATGTGTCCCTGTGCTCACTGTGGCCACCTAGTCCAAGCCACTTACCTCCCTCTTTGGACAACGCTGCAGCCTTTTAACACATCTGCCCAATCTCATGCTTAACTCTCTCCCTCCTATTTTCATATCAGCCTGACTCAGAGATAAGCTTAAAGGAATGTCAAGCTAAAGCTCATCATTTTTATAAGTGTATTTTTCATTAGTTCAGTTTGTACTACAAATAAAAATGTTATATTCTGCCTTCTTAAAATTTATCCTTAAAATGTTACTATAACATCATTATGTTTTGTAAAATAAGCCAGGTACAGAAAGATAAATAGTGCATGATTTAATTCATATGGGGAATCTAAAAAACATGATCTCAGAAATAGAGGGTAGAATGGTGGTTACCAGAAGCTGGGCCAATTGTGGGAGGGAGGTGGCAGTTGGAGAAATGTTGGTTAAAAGATACAAAATTACAGACAGGAGGAGTAAGTTTAAGAGATCTACTGTATAGCATGGTGACTATAGTTAATGATGATATGTTGTATTCTTGAAAAATGCTGAGAGTGAATGTGTAGTATTATTACCACAAAAATGATAACTATGTGAATGCATATGTTAATTAGCTAGATTTGACCATCTCACAATGTATATATACTTCAAAACATAATATCGTACATGATAAATACACACTATTTTATGTGTCCATTTAAATACATGAATAAGTAAGTAATTTTGAAGAAAAAATTACTACACCATCATTCCCCTAAGTGAAATCTTTGGTGGCTTTCTGTTGCACATGGAATCAATGCAACCTCTTTATCATGGTATATCAGGCCTTCATTCTCTCCAGCTCCGTTTTGTGCTACTCTCTCCCTCCAACACCATACTCCAAGTACATGAGCCACCTCTCAAGACTTCAAAAGTGCCAAGACTTCTCTTGCTTCAGGACTTCCACACATACTGTTTCTACATGAAGAATCCAAGTCAGCCTCCCTTTTGATTTTGAATTGTATATTTGTTTTTATAAAGAAAATGTGGCTGTATGCTAGCCCTATCTAATAGAAGGTACTGTAGAGAATTCAAGAGATTTGGGCTGGTCAAGGAAAAGATGCGACCATTGCAGAGATGCAGAGGCAGTAGCACACACAAGTTTTACTCGGGTGACACTTTGACAAGTTTGCATGTAAAGGAGGTCGCTCTCAACATAAGACTGTCCAGAGGTTATGATGTTGAGGAGTGGGGGATACCATTCAGGAGAAGAGAAGGCAAGGAAATTCTTAGTGGAGAGGGGAATCCTGAGAGAGATTTTAAAGTGTCTAGGAGATGTTGTTTAATAGTACAGTGGAAAGTCTCTGCATTAGAGAACTCTGAAGGGTAAGAGTAAGTTGTGTCTTTATAGCTCCAGGATTTATCAAACTCATGGCTAGCAGATGTTGGGCACAATTTCTCTAAATATGCAAATAAGTTAATCTTTAAACGGTAAAAATCTGCTATTTTGGGCTATGTTTTGAAAACATATATTAAACAATTGTGCCAAAACAATTGTGAGGTATACAATAATGTACATTTACACTTACTTACCTATTGTCTCCTTTTATACACAAAATAAATATTGTAATTTCTGTCATTTATGACATATAAGGTTACTTTAACTTACACGAGATAGCTTGTTGTTGCTTAAAACCTTTCATTTTTTTCATAACTCCATACAACCTGTACTCTTATTTGCAAGTTTATGTTAACTTAGTAAATTTTAGAAAAAAACCATATCACTATGGTCATAATGTAAAGCTACTAGTTATATTTTTCTAATTTGTATAAACTAAACTATAGTATGAATTAAATATTTACTTTTGTTTGTGGCTTTAACATCTTCAGAAGGATAAATGCTGCAAACTTACCAAAAATGATTTTAAATTTAAACTATTTAATTTTTTTATATTTATTGATTCTGTTAATTTTGAATGATGCATTTTAAATGTGATTGTGGTTATTTATATATATATATAATCAACTATGCCATTTTAACTATTTATAAATGTACAATTCAGTAATATTAATTACATCCACAATGTTGCACAACCATCATCACTATCTATTTCCAAAATTTTCATTACCCCAGACAGAAATTCTGTACCTGTTGAGAAATAATACCTCCCCATAGTCCCTGGTAACCTAATCTGATTTTAGGGGGGAAGTTTTTAATCTCCCACCCTTGCATTTGATATTACTTTTGGATTTTTTATAAATGCTGTTTATTATGTTGAAGAAGTTATATTTTATTCCTAGTTTTCTGAGTATTTTCATCATGAGAGGGTGTTGGAGTTCGACAAACTTATGTCAGTTAAGATGATCATGTGGTATATTGTATTCATTGTCTTTCTTACATTGAGCTACCCTTGCAATCCTTGGATAAATTTCATTTGGTCATTATTTATGCTGGTTTGCTAGCATTTTGTTGAGGATTTTTTAATCTATTTTCATAAGGATTTTCATAAGGATCTTTATGTATTTTTCGTTTCTTATGGCATCTTATCTAGCTTGAGTATCAGTATCAGGGTAATTCTGGCCTCATAGAATGAGTTAGAAAGTGTCCTTTTCTCTTCTATTTTTTGGAAGAGTTTGGAACAGATCAGTGTTTATTCTTTTTAAATGTTTGGTATAATTCACCAGTGAAGACATCCAGTCCTGGACTTCTCTTTATTGGGAGGTTTTTGATTACTGATGCAATCTTTCAATTGTTATAGACCTATTGAGATTTTCCATTACTTTTTAAGTAAGTTTAGGTAACTTGTGTGTTTCCAGAATTCATCCACTTCATCTACATTACCTATTGTTTTGGAATACAATTGCTCATAGTATGTTTCTTACTCCTTTATGTTTCTGTAAGATCAGTAGTAATGTCCCCACTTTCGTTTCTGATTTTAATTATTTATGTCTTTTCTCTTTTTCTTCATAAAACTAAGGGATTGTCTTTTTCATTTTTTCAAAGAACTAGTTTTTGCTTTTGTTGATTCTTTCTATTGTTCTTCTATTCTCTATTTTATTTATCTGCCCTCTGATCTTCATTATTTCCTTCTTTCTGCATGTTTTGGCATAGTTTTCTCCTCCTTTCCTAGTTCCTCAAGATAAAAAGTTAGGTTACTGATTTGAGACCTTTCTTCTTTTTGTTTAGGGTTCATAGCCATAAATTTCCCTCAGAGCATTGCTTTTGCTACATCATATAACTTTTGATTATTTTTTTCACCAATCTGAAATTATTTTATAATTTTCCTTATGATTTCCTCTTTGACCCATTAGTTAAGAGTGTGTTGTTTAATAGACACACATTTGTAAATTTTCCAATTTTCCTTCTGTTTCTGCTTTCTAGATTCATTCTATTGTAGATAGATATTTTGCACAATTTCACCCTTTTTAAATTTTTGCTGAGTTTTGTTTGTAACCTAATGTATGCTATATCCTGGAGAATATGCCATGTGTACTTGAGAAGAATGTGTATTCTGTTGTTGGGTAGAATGTTCTGTATATGTCTGTTAGGTATGATTGGTTTACAATATTGTTCAAGTCTACTCTTTCCTTATTGATCATCTATGTTAGTAATTATTGAAAGTGGGGTATTACAGTTTGTTTGGTTGCTGTATACCTCTGTCTATTTCTCAGAGTCCTGACAAAATCAATTTTGACAATGTTTTTGAAATTTTTGTCGGGAAATGGGAGCTTGTAGCTGCCTATTTTGACACTTTGAGGATTCACTTATCTATAATTGTTTTTAAAAGTTTTTCTATGTATCACCTATGAACTTCTTGAGGATGACGAGTGAAACATGGATCACACTTAATAAAATGATAAATTATTGCATATTCTAAAAATTGAAGTAGGGACACTCCACATTACAAAAAATCTACTGCAATTCGAGAATTTTACCCTTTTTAATCCTTTTCAAATATAAACCTATTTTTCCTTTGAAGAAAAATACTTTTTATGTGATTAACAGAAATGAAGAAAGTAAGAAAATCTACCATGTATTTAACTCTGTAATGGCTGATGGCTATAACATTTTGGGTCAGGGAATGTTATTTATATTTAGTAAATTGGAGTCAGGATACCAATTTGATGGTGAGTACATGTGGTGCTTGTCTTTTGTTTTTAATTCAAATTGCATTGATTTTTAGAAAAAAAATTTATTCAAGATGTTCTATAATCTTTGTTTATCATGGCCTCTTCCAGGGCTAACAAACATCTCAGTTTCTTCAGGATCCCCAGTTATGTAATCATGTAGGTGATCCATAAACTCAGATTAGTTAAGTAATATATCCAGTGCTCAGCATAACTTTACATACAGATTTGTAATCTACTTCATCCTAAGCCTCTTTCTCCCTCATAAGTTCTAAGAAGTCAACATTAGTCAGGAAGTGTAATAACAAATATTTAGGTCAATTAGCAGGGAGTGAAGCTGAATGACCACCTCCTGTACTCTTTTTCCCCTGTAGAAACGGTGGGCCCAGGGAAGTCTGGGAGATTACCTTGAATGTAATGGATTAAATTCCCCAATAAAAAGACATAGAGTGACTGAATGGGTAAAACAAAACAAGACCCAACTATATACTGCCTGGAAGTGACTCAGCTCACTTTTAAGAACACACATAGACTGAAAGGTAAGAGATAGAAAAAGATATTCCACACAAATAGAAATAAAATCAGAGCACATTTATATCAGACAAAATAAACTTTAAGTAAAAAATTGTAAAAAAAGACAAAGAGGGACAATATGTAATGATAAAGGGGTCAATTCATAAAGAGAATATAACAATTACAAACATACATGCACTCAACATTGAAGCACCTAAATATATAAAACAGATATTAAAGAACCTGAAAGGAGAGATAGATTGTAATACAATAATAGTAGGGGACTTCAATTCCCCACATTCAACAATGGACAGATATTCCCCACCAAATAGTAATTAGGAAACATTTGTTTGAACAACACTTTAGATGAAATGGACCAACAGAGCATTTCATCAAAAAAACAACAGAATATATATTCTTCTCAAGTGCACATGGAAGATTCTCCAAAATCTATTACATGTTAGGACACAAAGCTAGTCTCAGAAAACTTAAGAAGATTGAATCTATATCAAGTATCTTTTTCAGCCACAATGGTATGAAACTAGAAATCAATAGCAAGAGAAATTTCAGAAAATTCACAAATACATGGAAATTAAACAGCATGCTTCTGCACAATTTCCCTTTTAAGTCAAAGAAGAACTTGAAAGGGAAATTTAAAAATATCTTCAGACAAATGAAAATGGAAACACAACATACCAAAACTTATGGGATATGGCAAAAGTAGTTCTAAGAGTAGAGTTTATGGCAATAAATATCTACATCAAAAAAAAGGTAGAAATATTTGAAATAAACAATGTAATAATGCACCTCAAGAAACTAGAAAAGAACAAACCAAACCCAAAATTAATAGAACGAAATAAATAAAAAAGATCGGAGTAGAACTAAACAAAATAGAGACTAAAGCAACAATTCAAAGGCTCAACAAAAGGTTGATTTTTTTGAAAAATAAACAAAACTGATAAATCACTAGCTAAATGTGCCAAGAAAGAAAGAGAGAAGACCCAAATAAATAAAATCAGAAATGAAAAATGAGACAACTGATAACACAGAAATAAAAAAGATCATTAGAGACTATTATGAACAACTATACACTAAAAAATTGGAAAACCTAAAGGAGGGGGTACATTGATAAAATTCAAGAACTCATACAACCTACCAAGATTGAACCAGGAAAAAAAAATACAAAACTAGAAGAGACCAATAACAAGTAATGAGATTGGGTCAGTAAAAAAAAAGTCTCCCAACAATGAAAAGCCCAAGACTGAATGATTTTACTGCTGAATTTTTACCAAACCTATAAAGAAGAACTAACACCAATTCTTTTCAAACTATTCCAAAAAAATGAAGGAAAGAAAATTTTTCCTAACTTACTCTACAAGGCCAGCATTACCCTGATACCAAAACCAGACAAAGAAACAATAACAAAAAACTAAGCTATTGGTCAATATCCCTGATGAATATAGATGCAAAAATTCTCAATAAAATTCTAGCAAACTGAATCCAACAGCACATCAAGAAGATAATATACCACAATCAACTGAGATTTATACCAGGGATGCAAGGATGATTCAACAGAGGCAAATTAATCAACATGATACATCACATTAACAGAATGAAGGACAAAAACCATACAATCATCTTACTAGATGCAGAAAAAGCACTTGACAGAATTCAACATTTTTTAATGATAAAAACACTAACCAAATTAGGTATAGAAGGAATGTACCTTAACACAATGCAGGACATATTAATATATGAGAAACCCACAGCTCACATTATACTCAATGGTGAAAAATTGAAAGCCTTTCCTCTAAGATTGGAAACAGGACAAGGATGCTCACTCTCACCACTTCTATCCAACATAGTATTGGAAGTCCTTGCCAGAGAAATTAGGCAAGAAAAAGAAATAAAAGGCCTCCAAATATGAAAGGAAGAAGAAAATTGTCTCTGTTTGATGACAACATGATCTGTTATAGAAAACACTACAGACTGCACCAAAAATCTTTTAGAACTAATAAATGAATACAATAAAGTTGCAGGATACAAAATCAGCACAAAAATCTTTAGTGCTTCTATACACTAACAACAAACTACCCAAAAAGGAAGTCAAAAGAAAAATCTCATTTGCAATAGCTACAAAAAGAATACTTAGGAATAAATTTAACCAAGAAAGTAAAAGATTTACACACTGAAAACCATAAAACACCAACAAAATAAATTGAAGATGACACAAATAAAAGGAAAGATATCACCTGTTCATGGGTTGGAAGAATTAATATTGTTAAAATGTCCATACTATCCAAAGCTAGCTACAGATTCAATGCAATGCTGATCAAAATTTCAATGTCATTTTTCACAACAACAGAAAAAGCAATCCTAAAATTCATATGGAATGACAAAAAAACCTGAATAACCAAAGGCAATCATGAGCAAAAAGAGTAAAGCTGTAGCTATTATACTACTTGATTTCAAACTATACTATAAAACTATAGTAATTAAAATAGCATGGTTTGGGGGGAAAATAAATAAAACAAATGAAAAACCCAGATATATCAACCAACAGAGCAGAAGAGAGAGCCCAGAAATGAACTCATGCATGTATAGTCAATTGATTTTCAACAATGGTGCCAAGAATATGGAAAGGGGAAAGGATAGTCTCTTCAATCAATCTTGTTAGGAAAACTGGATATCCACGTGCAGAAGAATGACATTGTACCCTTATCTCATACCATATACAAAAGTCAACTCAAAATGAATTAAAGATTTACATGTAAGACAAGAAACTATAAAAAACACCAGAAGAAAACATAAGGAAAAAACTGTACAACATTCATCTGGGCAATGATTTTTTAAAATTTCACCTTAAAAGCAATGCAACAAAAGCAAAAATAGAAAAATGAGATGATGTAAAACTAAAAAGCTTCGGCACAGCAGAGGAAACAATTAACAGTGTGCAGAGACAACCTATGGATTGGGAGAAAATATTTGCAAGCTATACCTCTGATAAAATGTTAATATCCAAAATATTATAAGGAGCTGAAACAACTCAATAGCAACAAAACAAAAAACCCAATTAAAAATGGGCAAAAGACCTGAGTAGACATTTCTCAAAATAAGACATACAAATGGCCAACAGACATATAAAAAAATGTTTAACATTACTAATCATCAGAGAAATGCAAATTAAAACTACAGTAAGATATAATATTATCTCACATCTGTCATAATGGCCAGTATCAAAAAGACATAAGAGAACAAGTAAGTGTTGACAAGAACAGGGAGAAAAGGCAACCCTTGTGCACTGTTGGTGGAATATAAATTAGCACAGCCATTATGGAAGACTGTATGGAGGTTCCTCATAAAACTAAAAATATAATTGCTATATGATCCAGCAATCCCATTTATGGGTATTTACTCAAACAATTTAAAAACAGTTTCTTGAAGAGACCTCTGTACTCCCACATTCATTGCAACACTATTCACAATAGCCAAGCATGGAATCAACCTAAGTGTCCATCAACAGATGGATAGATAAAGAAACTGTGGTACATATACACAATAGAATATTATTCAGCCTTAGAAAGTAAGGAAATTTTGTCATTTGTGACAATATGGATAAAAATGGAGAACATTATGCTAAGTGAAATAAGCTAGGCACAAAAAGACAAATACCTCATGTTCTTACATATGTTGGAATCTAAAACAATCAAACTCGTAAAAGGGTGTATATAGAGGCTGGGAATGGAAGGAATGGGGAGACGATGGTCAAAGGGTACAAAAATCTCAGGAGGAATATTATTTTTTTAAGTTCTGTTGCATGGTATGGCAGACATAGTTAATAACAAAGTATTGTACATTTAAAAATTGCTAAGAGAATAAATTTCAAATGTTCTCACTACAAAAAATGTTAAGTATTTGAGGTGATAGATAGGCTAACTAGCTTGATTTAGTTATTCCACATTGTATTTATACATCATAACATCACTTTGTACCCTATAAATTTATATGACTATAAATTGTTAATGTACAATTTAAAAAAAGAACAAGCCTCATTTGGACATTCTGTTATGTATATATTATCATTAAATTTTAACAAAGTTCAGTAAAGTTTGGACTCATATTATGAATAAGCACTGTGCTTGGTGAAGAATAAGACACTATTCTGCCTTAATAGATCTTTTGCTTTAGTAGAAGACAAACATAGATAAATTAATATAAATATCACAGGAAATATACAATTGTAAAGTTGTATGAGACATGAAATTATACAAAGGAATTAATGATGAGTTCTATCAGTCAGGGGAAGTAGGATATCCGATGACCTAACAGGACTTTGCCAGGCACATGGGAAGAAAAGTCTATGCAGACACACAAAGAAAGATGAAATGTTTAGGGAACCAGAAAGGATTAGGGGCATTGCTGGGGTGCGAAGTTTGTAGGGAAGCCTAGAAAGAGATGAAGGTAAAGCAATCAAGGTCTTTCTCAGTAGTTTAGGCTTAATCCTGCAAGTTCGGGGGAATTTTTTAAGGGTTTTAAGCAGGAAATTGGCTTGTAAAGATTTACAGCTTAGAATAATTACTCCACTGTTCAATGCAAAAGGAATTGGAAGAGACCAATGTTAGGGGCAGGGAGGCTAGTCAGGAATCTGGGAGATCCACCTGGTACCAGCTGGTCTGAATAACACAATGGCTGTGTGAAGATGGAAAGGAAACAGTAAACTACAAACACATGAGGGCAAGGACTCTATTTTATTCATTTCTATGCCCCCAATATTAAGAAAAGTACCTGGTATATGACAGGCTATCAACAGAAATTGTTGAACGAATTAGTGAATGAGTAATTTGTTGTTTGACTACATGCCCTAGATGAAAGATTAGAAATCAAGATTGAATTACCAAAATACCAACATCATTCTTCACAGATGTAGAAAAATTAGAAGACAAGATCTGAGTGCTTAGTATGTTCATTATTTCTAGGTCTATGACATAAAAAACAATATATCTGGTCTTTGATCCTGGCTTCTTAGAGATGTATGCTGGAGATTGACCTGGACAAGGATTTAATCAACTATGCCTGTACAATGGGAACCAATAAAAACTCTGGACACTGAAGCCCAGTGGAGCCTCTCTGTTGGAGAGCACATTGATATGGTGTGGGGGAGGGGTGTGGGGATTGATAAGCACAGACTCTTAGAGGGCACAGAAGCTCTGCGTATCTTCCTCACGCCCACTCCCCAGACTTTGCCCTGTGTATCTTGTCCATTTCACTTTCTGATTTGTACCCTTTATAATAAAGCTGCAATTTTAAGTATAGCACTTTCGAGGAGCTCTGTGAGTCACTCTGGCAAATTAGCATACCCGAAGGGGTTGGTGGGGACCCTCAAATTTATATCTGGTTAGTGCAGATATAAATCTATATCTATATCTAAATCTATATCTAGAAGTGCAGGTGGCTCCGCAAGACTTGTAGCTGGTGTCTGAAGTCGGGACAGTTTTGTGCAGGACTTTGCCCTAAACTTGCACAGTCTGACACCAACTCCAGGTAATTCATGTCAGCACTGAACTGAACTGCAGGACACCCAGTGTCAGAGAACTGATGTCAGAACATCCAAAGTCCTTTCAGTGAACATAGCTAGAAAATACTGTTTATTTATATACAGACATACATATGTATGCATATTTAAACTATAAATTTATAAATAAAACAATAAATATAATTTTGTTAAAAAAAATCTTAAGTCGATATCAGCCTCCAAATCAAATCTAACACCAACTGGAAATCACATTAATGCATATGGTCAACCATATTATTTTTCACATTGACACAATATTCTATTGTGTGGATATGCCATGCTCTTTTCAACCAATATCTAACACAGATGTTTGCTATGCATATTGCAATGTATAACCTTGTGCAAATGCTGTTTTGCACTGGTAAAGATGTATCTTCAAGGCAAATTCACACAACTGGGCCTGCTGGATCATGGATAAATGCATATGTGATTTTGGTAAAAACTGCCAAAAGTCCCTCCTATGGTTTAACATAGGTTATACCATTCTGAACTCCCACCTGCTAAGTATGAGTACCTGCTTACTCACAGCCTCACCAACTGAGTATGTCATCCAGCTTTTGAATTTTTTACTATTTTGATAGGTGAGAAATGTATGTCAATGTAGTTTTTCATTTGCATTTCCCTTATTATGAGAAACATTGAGCATCTTTTCCTATCTTTAAATCTCTTTGTAGAGCTTTTTCGGAGAATTGCCTGTTCATGTTTTTTGCCCATATTTCATAGTAGGCTTTTTTGTCTCCTCCTCCCCCCAATTTTTAAGAGTTCTTTGTATGGCAGAAAAATTAATAATTCATCTCAGATATAAGAGGCAAACATTTTCTCCTGCTTTATCATTTGTCTTTTCATTTTGGTTATGGACATGTAAAACTTCAAAATCATTCATAAATTCAACACTCTTTTATTGTTTTAGGTTTTGAATCACATAGAAAAGCTTTCTCCAGGTTATAAAATAATGCACATAATTCTTCTACTATTTATATTTTTTAACATTTAACTCTCTGATCCATTTAGAGATTATTCTGATATATGCACAGGTAATAGATGTTGTCACAACACCATTATTTTTAAAGTCCCTTTTTAACTCCAGTACTTGAGATTCCACCTGTAACATAGATGAAATTCCCACATATTCTTGAGTCTAATCTTAGAATTTTAGTCTGTTGCATAGGTCTGTCTCATAATGAGCCAATAATACATTTTTAATTAAAGATGCCTTATGGTATGTTTCAATATCTGCAAGGGTTAGTCCTTCTCATTACTACTTTGCTGAGGTTTTCTTAACTATTCTTGCATGTTTATTTTTCCACATGAATAGACCAGTCTAGATGCAGGGCTGGAAAAAAACCTAATTGGGATTTTTATTGGGACTGCATTAAATATTTGTATTAAGTGAATTGGTATCTTTACCATACTAAGTCACCCTATCTAAAACAAGGATGTCTTTCCATTTGCATACCTTTCAGGAAAGTTTTAAAGTTTTCCAATGTAGGTTTAGGGCACTTCTTTTTACATTTATCCATATGCAATTATTTACCTTTTATGTGACTACTGTAAATGAAGTCTCTTTCATTATACCTTCCAACTGGTTAATGTTTGGAAATATAAAAGCTATTGACTTACTTCCTGACTATATCCTGCTACCTTACTGAATCTTTCATTTGAATTCATGTAGGTTTTATCGTTGATTTTTTTCAGATTTTTCTAATAGTTTTACTTCTTTTTCTTCTAAGGTTTACAGCCTTGATATATTTTTAGTTAAGGGAATTCTCATTCTCCCAAACTCATAATTAAATTAACACTTTATTTTTTTTTTTGGTACAGTATATATAATATTTCAATTTTAGATCATTGGAATCTGCATAAAATCCTACCATACTGTACATTCTCATATTCATCTAATCACTGAGGCAACCACAACCAGACACCATTTCCTGGATTCCTAAGGCCCCCACCCACACTGATCTCAACACCTACAGAACAGCTGCCATTCCTAAGCCCCCAGACTACTCTGTCTACACAATAGGGAAGCAAATTTGCACCACAGTTCCACCTGGAACCTCAACAATAATAAAGCCTATCATGCTGTTCATCCTCATACAGCCCTGAATAAAGTCTCTCTAACCATCTACCCTCGCCTCGGTCCTTATCCTAAAATTTCCTGCTTATCCTCCTATGAGCTCATTTTCACAAAATGGAAGGTCTTCACAAAGCTCATGAAAAAAATGGCAAAAAATTATAAAACTCTCAAGACAGGAACTAGAGAAATTAAACTGTTATTGTGAACTCAGATGGACTACACAGCAACACAGAATACTAAATGTCAACCAACTGCAGGAAACAAGTTCAATATTTCCCAAAATAATGATACCTTTTCTTTCTTCATGCGATCCATTATTTTGCCAAGATCCTCAACATCAACAACAGAATTTAGGCCCTGACGATCCTCAGTACCAAACTCTTCCTCGCTGGTGCTCTCACAGGGCTCTTCTTCCTGGAAAATAAATGCTTCATAAATACATTGTTCAAAATAGCAAAGTTCTCTTACACTCTCTCCCACACGGAGAGTTCACTGTCTTTAAATTTTTTATTAAAGAGAAAAATCTTAGGTCATTGGCATCGACTAGTCACTGTAAGAGGCCATTACTGAGTGAGAATAACTAACACCTCACCTGCCCTCCCATGTGACAACGACATGAGCAGGGCTCACGAGGAGACACGTGCTAGGCAGAAATAGAGGACACATGACAACACTGTGAAAAACACTTGTTGAGTATTTATTAAGTGCCCAGAGCAGTGTTCTCCACATTTTCACTTATTTAATCTTTAACTACTTATGATGTAGATATGTTTAGCATCATAAATAGGTAAGGAAATTAAGGCTAGAGAAGTTAAGAAATCACAGCTAATAAGTGGCAGGTATAGGCACAGCCTTCATCCCTTTCTCCAAGGAGATGCTAAGGCAGAACTGAAGGATAAACAGATTTTTAAGAAGTGAAGTAGTTGCTTATTTTAAACAACAGGTACTTTCTGAGTAACTCAAAGATCACTTTAAAGTTAAAAGAAACAAGATGTCAATAACCTTCATGCTGGCCAATATGCCCTGGGGTATAGCAAAGAGACATCATATAGTCAGATGTACTAGTCAAGTGTTCAATACAAAATAAAACAGCCCCTCTTCAAGGTCACTCCTTGTCCTGCCCCAGAAGATAGGACCATCATGGATGTTCTTACCTCTCCTATTTGAAACCAAGACTGATACTACAGAAGCAGGGGCTATAGCTGGCTCACTGGTGTATGTTTTGCTTTGCTGATAAATGAGTAGAGTCTTCTTTGCCTTGCTTCCTGAGGAAAAAATAAACTGTTTCCAGAAATAAGTGTATGGAGGTGTTCAACGTATCTCAGCCCAGCTTCAACAGAAAATCTCTGCCAGTTAACTCCACCCTTCCAGCCTCATGCCCAAACTATCAAGAACGGCAGTGAGAACACCATCTGAAACATACTTTCTAACAGCTAGTCAACTGTTTAAATCTTTCAGTCCAGTGATTCCCAACCAAAGTGTCTAAACATGTTTAAGTGTACAGTATTGTACACTTTTGAAACTGTTCCAAAAGATAGAGAAAAGGGAATCCTTCCTAACTCACTCTACAATGCCAGTATCACCCTGATACCAAAGCCAAGAAAGGATCCAACAAAAAAGAAAACTACAGACCAATATCTCTGATGAACATAGACACAAAAATCCTCATCAAAATATGAGCCAACAGAATCCAACAGCACATCAAATGGATAATTCACCATGATCAAGCGGGTTTCATCCCAAGAATACAAAAATGGTTCAACGTATGCAAGTCAATAAATGTGATTCACCATGTAAACAGAATTAAAAGAAAAACCATATGATCAACTCAATAGATGCAAAAAAAGCATTCGATAAAATCCAGCATCCCTTCGTGATAAAAACCTTCAACAAACTCACCATAGAAGGAACATACCTCAAAATAATTAAAGCCATCTATAACAAATCCACAGCCAACATCACACTGAACAGTGAAAAGTAGAAAGCATTCCCCCTAAGAATTAAAACAAGGATACCCACTTTTACCACTTCTATTCAAGACCATACTGAAAGTCCTAGCCAGAGCAATGAAGCAAGAGAAAGAAATAAAAGGCATCCAAATTAGAAAGGAGGAAGTCAAATTATCTCTGCTGATGATAATAATCTTAAACCTAGAAAACCCCAAGGACTCCTCCAAAAGATTCTTACATTTGATAAATGAATTTACCAAAGTGTCAGATATAAAATAAACATACAAAAATCAAAAGCATTTCTATACACCAACAATGATCCAGCTGAGAACTCAATCCCATTTATAATAGCTGCAAAAATAAATAAATAAATAAAATACCTAGGAATAAATTTAACCAAGGAGGTGAAAGATCTCTACAAGGAGAACTACAAATCACTAATGAAGAAATAATAGATTACGCAAATGGAAAAATGTTCCATGCTCATGGATTGGAAGAATCAATATCATTAAAATGACAATACTGCCCAAAGCAATCTACAGATTCAATGCAATTCATATCAAAATACCAACGTCATTTTTTACAGAAATAGGAAAAGCAATTCTAAAATTCATATGGAACCAAAAAAGCCCAAATAGCCAAAGCAATCCTAAGCAAAAAGAAAAAATCTGGAGACATTACAATACCTGATTTCAAATTATACTCCAAGGCTATAGTAACCAAAACTGCATGGTACTGCCATAAAAGTAGACACATAGATTAATGGAACACAACAGAGAACCCAGAAATAAAACCATATACCTACAACCAACTAATCTTTAACAAAGCAGACAAAAACCTTCACTGGTGAAAAGACACACTACTTAATATGTGGAGCTGGGAAAATTGGATAGTCACATGTAGAAGAATGAAACTGGATCCCTATCTCTCACCATATACAAAAATTAACTCAATATGAATTGAAGACTTAACAGTAAGACTTGAAACCATAAAAATCCTAGAAGAAAACATAGGAAAAACTCTCTGGACATTGGACTAGGCAACGAATTTATGACTAAGACCCCAAAAGCAAATGCAACAAAAACAAAAATAGACAAATGGGGTTTAATTAAACTAAAAAGCTTCTGCACAGCCAAAGAAATATTCAACGAAGTATACAGACAACATACAGAATGGGAGAAAATATTCGCAAACTATGCATCTGACAAAGGACTAACATCCAGAATCTACAAGGAGCTCAAACAAATCAGCAAGAAAAAAACAAATAACCCCCTTAAAAAGTGGACAAATGACATGATCAGGCATTTTTCAAAAGAAGATATACAAACAGCCAACAAACATATGAAAAAAATGCTCAACATCACTAATCATCAGAGAAATGCAAATTAAAACCACAGTGAAATACCATCTTACTCCAATTAAAATGGCCATTATTAAAAAGTCAAAAAACAACAGATGTTGGCATGGATGCAGTAAAAAGGGAATACTTCTACACTGTTGGAGTGAATGTAAATTAGTACAACCTCTATGGAGATTTCTCAATGAACTATAAGTAGATCTACCATTTGATCCTATAATTCCACTACTGGGTATCTACCCAAAGGAAAAGAAATTATTACATCAAAAAGATATATATGTACCCATATGTTTATTACAGCATAATTCACAATTGCAAAGATATGAAATCAACCTAAGTGCCCATTAACCAATGAGTGGATAAAGAAAATGCGTGTGTGTGTATGCATGTGTGTGTATATGTGTGTGTGTGTGTGTGTGTGTGTGTGTATATATGTATCAGGGAGTACTATTCAGTGATAAGAAAGAATGAAATAATGTCTTTTGTAGCAACTTGGGTGGAACTGGAGGCCATTATCCTAAGTGAAATAACTCAGAAACAGAAAAATAAATGCCACTGCCACATGTTCTCACTTGTAAGAACATTATGGCTCTCACTATGGCTAAGCAAGGACACATAAAGTGGCATAACAGACACTGGAGACTCAAAATGGGTAGGGTGGGAGGTGTTAAATTACCTATGGGGTACAATGTATGCTATTCAGGTGATGGGTACACTAAAAGCCCAGATTTTACCACTATGATACATATACATATAATGGAATTCAACTCATACCCCCTAAATTTATTAAAATTTTTTTAAAAAGAAAAAAAATCAACTCAAAATGGATCAATAACCTAAATATAACAGCTAAAATTATAAAACTCTTTGAGGAAAACATTGGGGTAAATCTCCCTGACCTTGGATTTGGCAACGGATTCATATATATAACCACAAAAGCACGAGCAATAAAATAAAAAGATAAACTGGATTTCACAGAAATTAAAAACTTTTGTATTATACATCAAAGGACATGATAAAGAAAGTGAAAAGCAAACCTACAGAATGAGTAAAAATATCTGTAAATGATCTATCTGATAAGGGTTACTATCTAGGATATAATAAAGAATTCTTACCACTCCACAACAAAAAGACAAACAACCAGCTTCAGGGTGGGGACTGGTCACTGAAAAGACCAAGCATGTTTAGAGGATTAAGACTTTCAGCCCCACCTTCCAGCCTCCAGGGAGGGGATAAGGGCTGAAGAATGAGCTGATCACTAATGGCTGATAATTTAATCAATCATGCTTACTTAATGAAGCTTCCATAAAAACCCTAAAAGACTGGATTCGGGGAACTTCCAGATAACCAAGCACATGGAGGTTCCTAGAAGGTGATGTGCCCAGAGAGAGCATAGAAACTACACATTCCTTCCCCTACACCTTGCCCTATTCATCTCCTTATCTGGTGTCCATTAGTAGCCTTAATAATATCCTTTATAATAAACTGGTAAACCTAAGTAAATGTTTCCCCAAATTCTATGAGCTACTCTAGCAAATTAATTAAATCTGACGAAGGTGTTGGGGGAACTCCAATTCATAGCCGGTCAGTCAGAAGCACAGGTTACACAACCTGGGGCTTGCAACTGGCATCTGCAGTGGAGGGAAAGGCACAGAATTGAGGACTGAGCCCTCGACCTGTGGGATCTGATTCTAGGTAGGGTCAGAATTAAACTAAATTAGAAGACACCCAGCTGGTGTCTGCTGCAGAATTGATTGCTTGCTTGCTGGTGGGGAGAAATCCCCACACACCTGGTGTCAGAAGTGTGTTGGAGAGTATAGCGCAAGAAACTGAGTTTGTTTTTTCTACAGTAAACAAAAAGGGCTGGGAAAAAGAACAGAAAAATGGATAAACAGCTGAAAAGATATGAAATAAAGAAAAGATTTACGTGTTTTTTATGTTTGTTTATACACAGGTGATTCCAAAGAATTTATATATTTATGGGAACAATCTAGCAGAGAGGGAGAGATTAACATGCAGGAGAGAGAGAAGCGATAAATGAAGGAACCCAGCCCTTGATTCCACAGCATGGATGGACAGTAGTCTTTGACAGGCACCGGATACTTGGTTTTTTGAGCCACGAAAGATGGTGGAGATTGGTAGATGGGCTGGGCGACTGTGAGTCAGTTTCCCCCTCTGATGGCTTCAGATGAGAGCTGGAGGAAGGAGTATAGAAAAAGAGGGTATGAAACAGTCATCTTGGAGAGTAAAAAGGGGAACTGACAAGGGAATGCTGTGAGATTGGTGGGCAGTACTGAGTGCACACCTGAGCCTGTGGTCTGTGAGGAAGGCAAATAGTAGGTTTCAACCTGCCTTGGGGCTTGGCCAGTCAGGTTGGAAGAGCAAGTAAGAGGCAAGGCAATTGAAGTTGTTTATAAAAGAGTGAGTATAAAAATCTAAACTGGGTTTAAGGAGGGAAGTGAAGTTAGCAGTTTCCCCTGTCCAATGAAAAAGGTATAGGATCAAATGGGATCAAAAGAATTTTAAAGTAGGGGCCTCAGAGTACGGGTCATAGGAATGTGAATTTCAGACGTGAGCGTGCAAGAGAGAGACCAAGGTCAGTGAAGAAAATAGTTGCTGGAGGTATGAAGGCCAGGAAACTGGCAGGCCAGGATGTTGGATAGATCACCTACATGGATGTCTTAGCCACAAATAATAATGATAGGAACAAGGGTGGCGAGAAAAACAATGAGTCAGAATTTCAAGTTGTTCCTAAATTACCCAAGTGACCAGGTGGCCAAAAGATAACAGCTATGAAGATGGCAGCAGTGATCTGGCCTGAAGACATGAGCTTCAAAGAGACCAGGGTATTTAAAGGAAGAAAGATAAATGTTTAGAATGTGAAAGAAGAAAGATTGAATCTAAGATGACTTGCAGCCTTCAGTTTGAGTGACTAATGGAGTCACTTAGGTCAGGAGGAACATGTGTTCTGGGGACAATAAGATGTTATGAGCTCAGTCTGAGACATATTTAACTTCTCTGAGCCTCTGTTTCTTAACCTAAAAATACAGCAAAAATCTACCTGACTCTAACAATGCAAAGATTAAAGAAAAAAGATCTAGGAAAGTGTCTAGCACAATATGGCTTAACTCCTAAGGATTCACTCTCTGAAACACCACTACATGAGTTTCAGATCTTCCTACTAACCAAAGCCAACGAGATGATTTCTTGGGGCAGAGGTAAAGTTCAGTATCTCCAAACAGAGGAGGAAAACAGTGAGAAATGAGCACACAGGCCCCATACCTCAGTGTCTCTGGGATGGAATTCATCTGGAGTGTGGGACCCTGGCTCCGTTTCCTCCGAGCCATGCTGATTAGATTCGCATTTGCCTTTTTTGCAGTTGCCACCACAGGATTTTTTTTTCTCCCCTTTACAGAGGGCCTGCAGCTGGTAAATGAACTTGGTCTTCCATGCTCTGAAATCAGCTTCAATGCTGCCATGTTTGCTCCTGACCACATCACAGTCGCCCTCCCCTCGAGTCATTACACGATGTGCACCAAGCATCCAGAGCCACTTATCGACATTTTTGCCAACCTGCAAGAAAAAGACAGATGAGCTAAAAACACAATCCTTTAAATTGGAGGTTTTTGGACTGCTCTGCAAAAGCCCAAAGTTCTTCTGTGGCCTCTGGTCACAGCCTGCTGTTGAAGAAGAGAGAACTGCTCAGCAAAAGGGACTTCAAGAGCCCTCAAGCTCCAGCTTCAACACAGAAGGGCCACATTTTATATATTCTGATTTTTGACATAAGTTTTTTTAATAAAGGGACAAAGAAACCATTTTATTAAACAAAGGTTTAATAACTAAGAAAGAATTTGAAAACTACTACTCTAAATCAGGGTCAGAACACATATGCATTAACAAAACAAATTAGTTCCAAAAATCTAACAAAGCCTACAGGGCCAAAGCCCACATAGTAATAAAGCGCAAATGTAATCGATTTGGCAAGGCTCATGATTACACAAACAGAAAAATTTATTTCATTCAGCAATTAAGCTGAGGCACAGGGCTTATCAAGAAACACAGTTAAGAGTTTAAAAACTTAACAGGCTTCCTGAGTGTCAAGGCGTTAAACAAAATATTTACATATTTCAATTTTCCCATTCTTAGTTGAATTCCTTTGTAAATATGGGGGAAAATCTGCACTGTGACATAACAAGTGAATAAAAATAAATTTAAAGAGGCTGGGCATGGTGGCTAATGCCTGTAATCCTAGCACTCTGGGAGGCTGAGGCCAGAGAATCACTTGAGCTCAGGAGTTCAAGACCAGCCTGAGCAAGAGCGAGACCCTGCCTCTACTAAAAATAAGAAAATTGGCCAGGTGTGGTGGCGCTAGCCCAGCTACTCGGGAGGCTGAGGGAGGCAGATCACTTTAGCCCAGGAGCTCAAGGTTGCAGTGAGTTATGATGATACCACTGCACCCTAGCCAGGGGCTAAAGAGTGAGACTCTGTCTCAAAAAAAATAAAAATAAAAAAAAGAAGTTTAAAGAAAGCTCCTGACATCCATCTCTCACCCTCTACCACAGACAGGAAAGCCAGGCAGGGCCCATCTCTGGGGAAAGATACACATGCAAACCACTGAGAAACTGGGAGGCTCTGCAGTTTTATTTTTTAAAGTGTAGAGAACAGGATGCAAGAGAAAAGGGGCCAAATTAATTTCATTTAGAAAAAAGGCCCAGAAAAACAAGTCAAAAAATGTAATGTTTTATTACATGAAGGGCTGTGTTTTTCCCTCTATTTTCCTTTAGAAATTAATGATTTAAAGAAAATGAGTTCATCTATATTAAGAGCTTGAGGGATAAACATTCAACAACAGAACAGGCAGTTATAAAAGTCCAAAGACTCAGTGATCTTCCATCTGCAAGGTCCTGCTTAGTGACTGTGAGTCCAGGCTGCTAAGACACTGCCAGTATGAGGCACATTCGTTCATTTTATTCAACAAAAATTTACTGAGAACATAGTATATGCCAAGTTTGAATATACACGTGTAGCAATTTCCAGCTATAAAGAATAACACTTTTCTTATGTGTGCGTTTAAATAAAGAAGAATGTATCCCTATAATTCAATATATACCCACCTTGTTGAAGTAGCTTATATACGCAGAATTTCCCAGGCCAAACACCGCATATCTCATACCCTTCAGATAAGTTTTGCCAAATCGAAAATCACTGGATGCTTCCTCTAACCATTTGCAGAACCACTCAGCACTCTCAGTTGGTCGGCCATCAGTATATGTAGCAACCAGGAAGACACAGACATTTTTACTAGTAACCTAACCAAAAAAGTAATGGTTTCAGAAGAATATTTAAAATATAAATGATCTCAGTGAAGCAAATTCTTTCTTGAAATGCAGGCATTCATGTCATACTAATCTCCAAGGACAATAGGAGCTTCCATAAACTACTCTTTTCAAAAGTAAAAGAAAACACAGCAAGGACCCCTTGCACAGGGGAGAAAACCCAGTCCCTTGCTCCTGCCAGTATACCTTCTGGCAGCCTTCACCATATATTCCATTCCATTTTCTGGACTATAAATTCCTATGATCTCTGATTTGTCATATTGGAAACAAAATCCAAATCAGTCAAGAAAAAAATACAGAAAGATCTCTAAAAACTTACCTGAAAAATTAAAGCAATAAAATTTTTAAAAATAACATAACTTAACACTTGGCGCCAT
The DNA here is from genome assembly GCA_963574695.1 of Propithecus perrieri. Taxonomy (NCBI): domain Eukaryota; kingdom Metazoa; phylum Chordata; class Mammalia; order Primates; family Indriidae; genus Propithecus; species Propithecus perrieri. The sequence continues at coordinate 25,284 of CAUYRB010058397.1, forward strand.
CATCTACAAAGGGAAACAAAATACAGGCTTAGTATCCCCTACCCAAAATGTCTGGGACATTGTTCCGGACTTCAGACTTTTTCAAATTCTGGAATATTTGCACACACGTAATGAGATATCTTGCAGATGGGACCAAAGTCCAAACACGAAATTAATCTATGTTTCATATATACCTTATACATATAGCCTAAAGACAATTTTATAAATTATAAACAATATTTTTATAATTTTGTGCATGAAACGAAGTTCTGACTACGTTTTGACTGTGACCCATCACATCAGGTGAGGTGTGGAATTTTCCACTTGTGGCATCATGACTTATGTTTCAGATTTTGGAGCATTTCAGAGTTTGAATTTTTGGATTAGGGATTCTCAACCTGAACATCCTCAGTCCTGCTAGCCTAGTATTTCATCTGCTTGAATGTATCTTAACAGTTCCAAGTCATCAGTAAGTTACAAGTAATCTCTTACTTATAATTATCAAAGTTTGCTAATAATTTTTCACAAATAACTTAGAGCAGATTCAAGCTCACTCGTCTGCACTCTAATATGTTTTTGTAGAGGACCAAGAATTGGACAGAGTTACAGCTAGAAATTTTTCCACTAAAAAGGGGCTGGAAAACTACAGCCCACAAGCCAAATCTGGCCTGCTGCCTATTTGTTTTAAATAAAGTTTTATTGGAATGCAGCCACACCTGTTCATTTACATGTTGCTTATGGCTATTTCGTGCCTCAATAGTAGAACCGAGTAGCTGTATGGCCCTCAAAGTTGAAGATACTTACAATTTGGCCCTTCAGTAAAAATTTGTCAACCCCTGCCCCCTGCTCTATTTCTAATTTTAGCTGCATCAGACTCACCTGTAGCGAGGTTAAAACAAAGCCCCACACCCAGAGTTTGATTCAGTGGGGCTAGTCTAAGACCTGAAAATCTTTATTTTTTTAAGAGAAGGGGGTCTCACTGTGTTGCCCAGGCTAGAGTCCAGTGGCACAATCATAGTTCACTGCAGCCTTGAATTCCTGGGTTCAAGTGCTCTTCCTGCCTCAGCCTCCTGAGTAGCTGGGACTACAGGCCTGCACCACCACATCCGGCTAATTTTTTTTTTCATTTTTTTTTTTTTTTTAGAGATGAGGTCTCACTATATTGCCCAGCCTGGTCTCCAACTGCTGGGCTCAAGCAATCCTCTTTCTTCAGCCTCTCAAGTTGCTGGGATTATAGCCACAAGCCACTGTATTTGGCAGGAATCTTCATTTCTAACAAGTCTGCAGGAGATGCTGATACTGCTGGTTTAAGGACCTGGGCACGACTGGAGGTGGGAAAGGGTAGTTGTCAGGTGAAGAAATTAAACCCTCATAGATACTAAGTGATGCACTGAGGTTGAACAGCTAATAAGAGATTTCTACAACTCCAAACCCATATGCTTTGTGCTCCTGACCTTCTGGTCCGATTACCCACGGTCCACATGTGTAGCACTCTGCCATCAGTAACAATCCTCCCCTGATTGCAGGATTCCAAGTAGGGGAAAGGAGGGAACTTCAAACCACACTAGCTTACCCAGCCCCACCCCTGACCCAGGAGACTCTAACACACCAGAGGGGCAGGCCCCACGCTGCATCAGAAATCAGTGTACTACACTACACACTACACATTCAACACTTCTGATTCACGCTGAAAACTCAACCAACTGAAATCCCTCAGCATGAAAATTAAATTTATTCTGAGGATTCTATGTATCCCAGAAGACAAGAGGTCAATTAAACATGAGAGTTAAGTGGTGCCTAGTGGCACAAGCCTGTAGTTCCAGCTACTCTGGAAGTCAAGGCAGGAGGATTGCTTGAGCCCAGGAGTTTGAGGTTGCAGTGAGCCATGATGACACAACTGCACTCTAGCCCAGGCAACAGTGAGACCCTGTCTCAGGAAAAAAAGGTTTAAAAAAAAGATAAAATAAATAAATAAATATGAGAGTTGACACTGAAGAAAAAATAAGACAATTACCAACCTCTTCTACCAGATGATCATCTGGATCATATTCTTTCAGATCAATAATTGCCACAGGCAGATCTAAGGAGGTGACTGCTTCAGCAAGAATCGTTGCAAATCCCTAATAGGAAAAAAAAAAAATCAAATAGTCTTCAATAAGCCAAATAAGCAAAATACAGACCTCATTTACCCCTGTAGGCAAGAGAATATGGCATTCCTCCTGAAATATTTTTTCAGTGACTAATATTCATCATCATAAACACAAGTACTATTCTCTTGTCTACCATTTTCTCAAGCACCATTATAGAGACAGATTATTCAATCGTGTTGTTCTCATTCTAAAAGAACAAAATTGGCTTTTTGACATTCCAGCTGCTTTGCCACACTAGAATAAACATACAGAACCACCAAAAGAAATAATGAAAAATGAAGAGAATGGAAAATATAAACAAGAACAGCTTGACAGATAGGAGAAAGCCTAGGGAAGAGTTCATATGCCTGACAAAACCCCAGAGAGGCTCTGGGCTGAGTCAGTCACAACAAAAGATGGAAGGGAATTCTGGGGTAGAAAAGAGCCAATTAGCTGAGAATTTGTATACAGGACAAATGCACAAAGAGGGTCACAGAGCCTAAGCAACACTTACCGCTTACCCCCAAGGAAAACACCTGCCAGCTCTTCTTCAAACAAATGAACCAAATGTTTGGGGGAAGCTAAAACTTCTAGCCAGATGTTGGTACCTCAGGAAAACACCCTCCTCTTTTTTCCTTGGTAGTCTTAACACTTGACTCCCTACCTACAAGGGTCATTAGCTGAAGCTAATTCATTTATAGCACATCTACCATGCCAGTCTCAGTTTTGGGCAATACAGTAGTCCCTGCCATCCAAAAATATTAAATGGAAAATTCCAGAAATAAACAATTCAAAAGTTTTAAAATGCACGCCATTCTGAGTAGCATGATGAAATCTCTCACTGTCCCACTCCATCCTGCCCAGGATGTGAATCAGCTCTTTGTCCAGCATCTCCATGCAGTAGACACCACCAGCCCATTAGTCCCTTAGTAGCCATCTCAGTTATCAGACAGAAAAAACATAGTATATATAGGGATCAGTACTATCCCTGGTTTCGGGCATCCACTGGGGGTCTTAGAACATATACCTTGCAGATAAGGGGAGACTACCGTATTACACGACACTGAACAAGACAGGGCTCCTGCCCTCAAGGAGCTTATGGAGAGAGAAAAAACACAGAAATGGGATGGTGATTGGTGCTATGGAGGAAAATAAATTGGGATCAAGGGAAAGAGTGCAGGATTGGAGGTGGAGACAGTTGTTATTTTTACATAGAAAAAGTCAGGACACTAAAAAATAAATATTTCGTCTTTGTCCCCAGCACAAAGCTCCTAAAACCCTTGAAATTTGTCTTTTGTATACTAATGAAATGACTCATTGGGGAGGGACCTCAGGTAGCTTCAGGACAGGGGCTGGTCATAAGAAAAACCAACCAACCAGAGGTTAAACTCAGCACCTCCCATTCCCCATCTCCAACCACTGGGGAGAGAAGAGGGCAGGAGATTGAGCTTAATCACCAATGGCCAGTGATTTAATCAATCATGCCTACGTGATGAGACCTCCAAGAAAAATTCCTAAAGGACAGGGGCTTCCAGGTTGGTGAACACCCTGATGTGCTTAGGGTAAGGAAGCAAGCCCAGAGGAAGTACATCCCTACCCCTTCTTACCTTGCTCTATTCGGCTCTTCCATTTGGCTGTTCCTGAGTTGTATCGTTTATGATATCTGGTAAGCATAAGTCAAGCTATTTCCTGAGTTCTATGAGTTGTTCTATCAAACCTGAGGAGGTTGTGGGAAACCCCAAATTTACAGCTGGGACTTGTGACTGGTGTCCGAAGTGGGGACAGTCTTGTGGACTAAGCCATTAAACGCATGAAGTCTGATGATAACTCCCAATAGTTAGTGTCAAAATTGGTACAGAGGGGTCAGGTGCAGTGGCTCGCACCTGTAATCCTAGTAGTTTGGGAGGCCAAGGCGGGAGGATCGCTTGAGGCCAGGAGTTCAAGACCAGCCTGGGCAACAAAGAGAGACCCTGTCTCTACAAAAAATAAAGAAATTAGTTGGGTATGGTGGTGCACACCTGCAATTCTAGCTACTTAGGAGGCTGAGCCAGGAGGATTGCTTGAGCCGAAGAGTTTGAGGTTGCCGTGAGCTATGATTATGCCAATGCACAGGAGCTGGGGCAACAGAGCAAGACTGTGTCTCAAAAAAAAAAAAATTGGTATGGAAAAAGGACGTGTATTTGGGGTCAGAAAAACACTGCAATAGTGCAGCAGGCCTCAAGGATAAAGTAAGATTTGAGCCAAACCTGAAGGAAGTGAGAGAGCAAGCCATGAAGTTATCCCAGGCAGAGGGAACATTTAAGCGCAAAGGCCCAAAACAGGGAGCACCCTTGGCAAGAAGGTTACCAGGACTGGAAAAGAGAGAACCAAAGAGCTAAGGTATGAACATTAACAGAGAGCCACATGTATTGGACCTCTGGGCCATTATAAAGATTTTGTCATTTGCAAAGTGAATGAGGGAGTCATTGTAGGGTTTTCTTGGTTTGTTTTTTTTATTTTGAGACAAGGTCTAGCCCTGTCACCTGGCTAGAGTGCAGTGACACAATGATAGCTCATTGCAGCTTCAGATTCCTGGGCTCAAACGATCATTCTGCCTCAGCCTCCAGAGTAGCTGGGACTACAGAAGGGGTCTTGCTTTGTTGCCCAGGCTGGTCTCGAACTCCTGGCCTCAAGCGATCCTTTCACCTCAGCCACCAAAAGTGCTGGGATTACAGGCGTCAGCCACCATGGCCAGTTTAAGCAGAGGGGTAATATGATTCCTCTTAAGTTTTCAGAGTCACTGAAGTTGCTGAGTTGAGTGCATAATGGAGTCAGGGGAGAGCTGAGCAGTACTAAAGTAAGGAGACCAGTGGTAAGATGACTACCGTAATCCAGACAAAATATCATGGCAGGGTGAAAGTTGTCAGAATCAAAATGGAATCACTAATATGAAGAAAAACTTGACAAATGGAGCCAGGAAAGGATAGGAAGAGAAGGTTCTCACCATCGCAACCTTACACAAAGAATACTTCCGCAAGGACATCTGCCCAGCAACTGCCTGTCCAACTTTGGACTGGCATCACCCTTGTTATTGATCTTTGTAGCCAAGGATAATTATTTCAAAACAATTACATAATTCTCCTCATTTTTTCTATGAAAAACCTTTGTCTTCCTTTATCTCCCTGAATACATACATAGTTTACTATGATATGTGTATTCCCCTTTGCAGTACTCTCTTCCCAAATAAACATTTTTCTTTTAGAGATCCTCTGTTATTTAGGTTGATATTGGCTTGGACCAGGACAATAGCAGGGAAGGTGGTGAGAAGTGATTGGAATCTGAATCTAATCTCACAGGAGAATAAACAGGATTTGCTGACAGACCAGATATGGGATATATGAAAAAGAGAAAAGTCAAAAGTGTTTTGCACTAAGCAGCTAGAAGGATGAAGTTGTCATTTACTAAAATGGTAAGGATGATAAGTAGAATAGGTATGGGTAGAAAATTGGGAGTTCAGTTTTGAGCACATTGATTTTGAGGTGCTTAATAGACATCCATATGAAGACCTAAGATATAGGCTACTGGGTATGAGAGTCTGGAGTTGAGAGTACAGTTCAAATTAGAAACATAAATTTATAATTCATCATCTAATATAGGGGTCAGCAAACTAAGACCCACAGGCCAAATGCAGCCCTCTGTTTTGTAAGTAGAGCTTATTGGAACACAGCCATGCCCATTTATTGCTTATTGTTTATGACAGCTTCCACACTCTGTCAGCAGAGCAGCTGCAACAAACACCACATGGCTTGTAAAACCTAAAACATACATGTAATAAAATAACTGGCCCTTTACAGAAGAAGTTTGCTAACCCATGAACTAATAGACAATTTAAAGCCATACATAATAAGATCCCTTAGGAAGTAAAGTGAATGCAGATGAAGATAAAGTCTCAAGGACTGTGCCCTGAAACACTCCTATCTTTAGAGGTCATGCCAATGAAGAGAAACCAGCAAATGACAGTAAAAAGACTAGGCTCAGTACAGTAGGAAAAAAAAACTAAGAAAACAGTCTACTGAAAGTTAAATGAAGAAAGTATTTCAAGAAGAAAGGAGTGATCATGTAGCTAATAGATCAAGTAAGATAAAGACTAAAAATTAATTAGCAACAGGGAACTCACTGGAGCATGTATGAGTATATGAAAGCCTAATTGGAGTGATTCAATTGGAGTGATTCAAGATAAACAGGAGTAGGGAAATTGGAGACAGCAAGCAGACAATACATTGAAGGAGTTTTACCATAAAATAGACTACAAAACTAGGGATGGTAGAGGGGAGGGGAGGGCCAAAAGGTGGCCCAGCATGCCCTGATCCTCCCTGCACAGAGCATTCAGTGAGAATTTACAATTGGAGAAAACAAGTCTGTTCCCCCAGTAAGAGAAAAGCCACACCAGCTATGCTATCATTCTGTCCTAACGATGAACAGAAAACCACAGATCACCAAGATTATAATGAGAACAAACATCAGGAAAGAGAAACATCAGCAGCAAAAAAACTGAAAGAGAAAATATATCAGGAAGAGTAAAAGAAATTCAAGAAGGTATATTCTTAAATTATGAACGAGATACTATAAAAACTGAATAAAAAACAAAAAGGCATTTTCACAACTGAAAACATAACTGCTGAAATAAAACAATCAAAAAAGGATTTAGAATGGAAATCCAAGAACCCAGGATAAAAAGAAAAGGTTACAGAAAGTATAACAGAAAAGATTTGAGGCATCAAATCAAGATCATCCCAAAGGACCAACAACCAACTAACAGGAGACTGAAAAAATGAAAGGGAAAAAAACGTATCTACAAATTTTTTTTTTTTTTGAGACAGAGTCTCACTCTGTTGCCCTGGCTAGAGTGCCGTGGCATCAGCCTAGCTCACAGCAACCTCAAACCCCTGGGCTCAAGCAATCCTACTGCCTCAGCCTCCCAAGTAGCTGGGACTACAGGCATGCGCCACCATGCCCAGCTAATTTTTTCTATATATTTTTAGTTGTCCAGATAATTTCTTTCTATTTTTTT
>CAUYRB010058399.1:0-26854 GCA_963574695.1 Propithecus perrieri
GATTGTTTGAGCTCAGGAGTTCAAAACCAGCCTGAGCAAGAGTGAGACCCCGTCTCTACTAAAAATAGAAAGAAATTAATCAGACAACTAAAAATATATAGAAAAAATTAGCCGGGCATGGTGGCACATGCCTGTAGTCCCAGATACTCAAGAGGCTGAGGCAGAAGGATCGCTTGAGCCCAGGAGTTTGAGGTTGCTGTGAGCTAGGCTAACGCCACGGCACTCTAGCCTGGGCAACACAGTGAGACTCTGTCTCAAAAAAATTAAAAAAAAAAGAATTCAGGTTTTGTACCTATTAAACCTTGACATGGTTATGAGACATCCAAATACAGTTGGCTCTCAGGTAAGCAGTTGAGATACAGAAGTCTGGAGCTTGCATATATTGTTTATATCCCTTTATTGATAGTTATACGTCGTCTGTCTTACCCAGTAGATTATAAATTCCTTGAGTACATAGCTTATTTCTTTCCATCTCTAACCCTCTCCATCTATCTCTGTCCCATTCTCCATCCCTGTCATAAATGCCCCATAAATGATAGCATCAGTGGACAAACTGTGTTGTATTCACTAAGGTTTTCCAGATTAATGTTTTCAAAGTATTTTTTTTTTAACCAACATTTCTCCTTTCACTGGAGGTTTTGTCTCTTTGTTTTTTGTTTATTTAATTTTCAGTCCCCTGCCTGTCTGTCTTTCCTTTCTAGAATTTTCATTTTAATGTCAGTAAACTAGTTTTTAGGGATTTGTTATGCCTGCATTTAGAAAAATTAGACAAAACATGTGCCCTTGAAGGAGACTGTTAGAGAGTATTAAGAAAACAATTCAAAATAGCCACTCTTTCCATAGGCCCTCTTGGCCTATAAAATATGAAATAGGAAGTCTGAGAGCAACAAGGTGACAAAGATTTTCTTGCAAGATAAGAACAGTTTGGGGAGGAATTAAGAAAGGGAGAAGAGTTAGTCATACCTCCTTTTCCTTATGTCATTAGAACTGGGGACTAGTTTTTTAAAGGGGTAATTTCATCCTTTGGGCAGAGTCTTAAATACAAATAGTTTCTTTAGTATAAAGCTTAAGGAAAGAGTGTAATGGACTAGAAATACTGGTGATCTACTACTCATCAGAAGGCATGAGTTGCAAACCTCACTCCACTCGCTTCTTGACCTTTAATTAGTTATTTGATTTCTCTGAGTGGATCAGATAATGATGTAAAAGCATTTTGCAAACTGTAAAGCAGACAGATGAACCCGACTGGATTATAAACTTTAGGATCCACATTGTACATGTCTCTATCTTCTCTTCATCCCCATCCACATATGCCAATTCACATTAAATACTTCATTGGATTTTTTTCTCCCATATCTTACATTTAATAAGAATTATTCTAGATTTTCTAATCCAACCCAATTATTATAGATTTTTTTAATCTAACCCAAAGGATAAAAAAAGTGTGTTGGTATGTGTACATATATGGGCATGGTTTTTCATAGATTATTAAGGCGCCTTCTAAGAACTTGGTTATGAGGGAGTTAAACTGGAAGATCAACAAAAACGGATTGGAGCAAAGAATTGCAAAATAATCTAAAAGAGACTGAGATGTTCTCAGGCCTTGGGATTTAACTATAACAGTATTAATCGAAGTATTGTTCACCATCATAGAGTCTCAATGACTAGGCCAGTGGTTTTCAAGTGTGGACAACTTACATGACCATTACCTGGGTACTTGGGCCTTCATCCCAGACTTACTGAATGAATCAAATGCTGGAGTTGGAGCCCAGCAATCTGTTTTATCGAGCCCTCTAAGTGATTTTGATGTATGATAAAGTTTGAGAAGAACTTGGCTATCATGAAAATCAATGAGTTTATATGTTTGGTCCCATTGACAAAAACCATCTCTAGAGTGAAAAGGATTAACGTGATTCCATTAAAGAGTTGATTCAACAAACGGCTCTTCAAACAACTTTCTGTTTATAATTTGAGTAGAACATATAGTTATGTCCCCTCCAAAATTGGCTTCTGATATGTCCCTTCCCTGTGATGGTTTCATGTAAATTAGTGAAGCATCTTTGGATTATGGTTTAACTCCCCAAATGGCTTGACTAGATAGAGAGAAAGCAAGTGTTCTGGAGTATTCAATAGTAAATTAAATAGGCACTATAATGTGGACCACCTGGACCCCATAGTTTATAAGAGCCTTTATTCCTGGACATTGACCTAGGCAATCTCTGTGCTTCCAAAACAAAGGCCAGCTGAGGCCCTAATTAGTTCCCATCAACTTGCCCCTGCTTATACTTTTCTCTCTCTTTTCACCCCGACCTTCTTATTTCCACTTTTGTATATGAAAGATTTAGAAGAACCAAGATTTTCTTTGTATGTTATTGCTAAGTTCCCTACTCAGTATTTTTTTTTTTTAAGAGACAGGGTCTCTGTCACCCAGGCTGGAGTGCAGTGGTGTGAGCATAGCTTGTGGCAGCCTTGAACTACTGGGCTCAAGCAATCCTCCCACCTCAGCCTCTGGAGTAGCTAAGACTACAGGCATGTACTACCACCCCAGCTAATTTTTTTTATTTTTTGTAGAGGTGGGGTCTCACTATGTTGTCCAGGCTGGTCTCGAACTCCTGGCCTGAAGGGATCCTCCTACCTCTGCCTTCCAAAGTGCTGGCTGGGATTACAGGCGCGAGCCACCGCAACTGGCCTCTACCCAGTATTTTTATTATATTCATTGATTTTTCTAATTATAAAAGTGATACATTTAGACAATATTTTAAATATAAAGGAAATATTTTAAATATAAAGGAAATAAAAATCACTATTAATACCACCCTCTAAGAGAAAATACTTTTTAAAAATAAGATTATATGTATTCCTTACTATCCTCTTTCCCCATCCCCCCAAGCAAAAACTAGATCAGTCCCCTTGTTATATTTGCTCATGGTATTATTACATTTTGTTTATAGAATTTATCAGAATTGCAGTCAGTTTTTTGTGTGATAATTTAATGTCTGTCTTGCTCTAGGTAGGGGCTGTGTGCATTACTTCTGTTACCCCCCACACCTGGCATTTAGCAGCTGCACAATAAATAACTGATGAATAAGTAAATATACTGAGCTCATTAAAATGAAGTATGATTTGCTGACTGTGATGGAACTGAATGAAATGTAATGCTATATCATCCTTCCCAATAAAATTGAGAAGAAAGATAAATTGCAAGAAATGCCACATGTGAAATTGTTCTCAAGTCTATCATCAATGTTTTCCTAATTTTAGTATTTAACTCATTCCTGGTACTTATTCAATTATCTATCAAACATGCATTCCCCATACTGCAAATCAAGCAGTAGAGAAAGTTAGAGATATTAATAAAACAAACTAGATGACAAGTATCATGAAAAATATACTCTGAAAACAACAAAGGGCATAACTAACTGTCTAGAAGGGTCTTATTGTGTTATTGTCCACCAGACAATAAATGGGAAGTCTTTTTGCCATTTCCTGGGGTTCACTATTTTTACAAATAGTAAAGATACTATATTGACCCCTTTAATTTCACTTCTCAAATTTGCTGGTAAGGTATAATTTTTTTAGATATACAGTCATAAAGTTTTCTTAGACATATTTGATCCACTAGAGGGCAGTAAATCCTTAAATAAAGACAATTTAACCAACCTTTCTTTAAAAATAGGAAATTAGTGCCAGCACAATTAATTTAGAAATGAATCCCCAAATTTCCTGTTTATTTAAGTTTGTCATGTATTGATGACTTGTCTGCCCAATTGGACAGTAAACTTTATAGGACAGAAAGTGTCTTATTTTTAATTGTTTAACCCAAAATACTTAGCATAGTGTCCTAGTCATGTTACAGGTTTAATTTCTTAAAGTTTGAATTTGACAACAATTGTGTAAGCAATATGATTTAATGAATGTCCATATAGTTGTGGTACAATATAAAATTGTATTTTAGAGCCCTAAAATAAATATTAAACAAGATACTTTATATGAAACTACTCTGTGTACTCCGTATATAAATATAAGAGTATTTTATGATTTGGTAAAATTGTGTTTTATATTTCATGCTATATGGTAAAACTGTGGCTTAGGAAGAGGAAAACTGCAAATCATGAAGAAGGTTCATAGCTGAAGGTCAGATTGACCATTTTTGGCACTGGAGATGCAAAGAAATGGTCCTTCTAAGATCTTATTCTAGTTCTGGAAAAAGACATATTAAACAGATAAATTTAATATCATGTGGTAAATGGTAATGAAAAAGTAGGGTCACTTAACCTTAATCTAGAAAAGCTTCCTGGAGAAGACAACCCTGGGAAGGATCTTAAAGAAAAATGAGCATTAGCCAGGAGAATGAAAGAGCATTTTAGAGAGAAGAATGGAAAAAAAGCAAAGTCACAGAAATGTGAACCATACTATAGGTGTAGGGCAGCAAGGAACACAACTCAGATTACTTTTTGGTGTTTCCTTTAGCGTAAATTACTAGCACATAAAGAGCAAGGGAGAAAGTCAAGAGATTAGGCATTAGGGATAATAAAACCAAATGGACGATAGGATGGAATACACAAAACAAAAGGTAAGGCTATAGGAGTACAGTAGTGTAAAGTATAGAAAAAGGAAGAAAAGCCTTCCTCTTTTTGTTAATAAGGACTTTCGAGGTGGGGTGGGGGCTTTAAATGAAAAAAGAAGAAAATCCTGGTATCACAGCATATGCCTATGTTATAAAAATTTTCTTAAATTGCAAGATTATGCTTACAGTTTTTCATTCATTCAGTGAATATTCGTTGTGAACTTAACGATGTGCTGAACACTGTTCTAAGCACTGGGGATACAATAGAGAACAGGATAGACCAGGTGCCTGTCTTCGTGAAACTTTCAGACTGGTGTGGGGTAGAACAAATAATACGTAAGCAAATGCACATACAGGATGACTACAGAGCATGATTAATATGGTGAAGGATAAAACAGGTGATGCCTTAGAAACGAAGAGGAAAAAGGTATCTCCTCAAGATAAAGTAGGGCTTTCTAAGGAGATAACAAAGTTAAAGATTGAAGGATAAGAAAGAGCCAGCAACACCTAAGGAAAGAATATTCTGGGCAAAGAAAACAATGAGAACAAAAACCCAGAAGGGAAATTGTTTGGTGTGTTTGAGGAGCTGAAAAAAGGCCAGCATGGCTTGAAGTGCAACCATAAAGGAGGAGAGTGATACAAAATGAGGTCAGGGAGATGGGCAAGGTCTAGATGACACAGGGCCTCACAAACCATTGTAAGGAATTGAGGTTTCATTCTAAATAGCAAGATTTTAAGCAGGTAAGAGATGACATTTTCAGGAGAGAGCTTTGCCCTATTTTATCTCCCCTGGCTCACAGGTAGTTGTACCACTATGCTACATCCCACCGCAAACTGGATTTTATAGATGTGGAAGGAAGATGCCTTTGTTGACATACATTCCATCATTTGTTATGTTAAATAAAAGTTATAGGAGGCCATTGTTTTGGACTAAGCTCTTGCACTAGGCCCCAACAGACCAGACTAAAAACCAAAATAGTCACTGATACTAAAGTTCCATGTCAACAAACCAAAACTAAGTCGCTACCTCACCTTCCTAGAAATCAGGAGAAAGAAATAGCCAAATTTCCCAAAGTTCCCTCTGCCTTTAATCCTTAAAACAGAAAGTTACTTGATATTAGCCAGTTATTTCTCTATTGTTCTGTTTCCCTGTCCCCACCTAACAGGGAAAGTAACTTGGAAATGACCAGTTTACTTTTTGTTCTTTGTTTCTGCTTTCTTCAGCCCTTCTGTGTCTATGAAACCAAATTTCTCTGCTTGACACAGTGGAATTTATTCTATTTTATAGAATGAAGTGTTGCCCAATTCTAGAATTGTAATAAACCCGATTAAGATCTTTAATTGTAATTTTGCCTTTTGACAGTTGCATTGGCAAGGAATTTGAGGTTTTAGCAAATATTAATAGCAGTTTTCTGTGACCCTTCTTTCTGCCTTTCTCTTCTATGTCATCTACTCTACCTCTTTCAAGCTCCACTTCTAATTCTCTTGCTCTTTCCATTATATCTGCAGTGATTTTCTTCACTGAAGTCTACAACCTCTCAAAGTCATCCATGACCGTTGAAATCAACTTTTTCCATACTTCTGTTAATGTTGATGTTTTGACCTCCCCCTGTGAATCACAAATGTTCTTAATGGCATCTAGAATGGTGAAGCCTTTTCAGAAGGTTCTCGATTTACTTTGCCCAGATCCGTCAGAAGAATCACTGTATATTGCAGCTACTGTCTTATGAAATGTATTTCTTAAATAATAATATTTAAAAGTTGAAATTACTCCTTAATCTATGAGCTGCAGAATGGGTTTTGTGTTAACAGGCTTGAAAACAACATTTATCTCCTTACATATCTCCATCAGAGTTCTTGGGTGACCAGGTGCTTTGTCAATAAGCAGTAATATTTTGAAAGAAATCTTTTTTCCTGAGCAGTAGGTCTCAACAGTGGGCTTAAGATATTCAGTACACCGTGCTAAAAACAGATGTGCTATCATTCAGGCTTTGTTGTTCCTTTTATAGAGTACAGGCAGAGTAGATTTAGCTTAATCTTAAGCACTCTAGGATTTTTGTGATGGTAAATGAGCATTGGCTTCAACTTAAAGTCACCAGCTGCATTAGCCCCCAACAAGAGAGTCAGCCTGTCCTTTGAACCTCTGAAGCCAGGCATTGACTTTTCCTCTCTAGCTGTGAAAGTCCTAGATGACATCTCTTTTCAATATAAGACTATGTCATCTACATTGAAAATCTGTTGTTTAGTGTAGCCATCTTTTTTTTTTTTGAGACAGAGTCTCACTCTGTTGCCCGGGCTAGAGTGCCGTGGCTTCAGCCTAGCTCACAGCAACCTCAAACTCCTGGGCTCAAGCGATCCTGCTGCCTCAGACTCCCGAGTAGCTGGGACTACAGGCATGTGCCACCATGCGCGGCTAATTTTTTCTATATATATGTATATATTTAGTTGTCCAGATAATTTCTTTCTATTTTTAGTAGAGACGGGGTCTCGCTCTTGCTCGGGCTGGTCTCGAACTCCTGACTTTGAGCGATCGGCCCGCCTCGGCCTCCCAGAGTGCTAGGATTACAGGCGTGAGCCACTGCGCCCGGCCTAGTGTAGCCATCTTCATCAATTATCTTAGCTAGATCTTCTGGATAACTAGCTGCAGCTTTTCCATCAGTACTTGCTGCTTCATCATGCACTTTCGTGTTGTGGAGGTGGCTTCTTTCCTTAGACCTGATAACCAACCTCTGCTAGCTCCAACTTTTCTTCTGCAGCTTTCTCACCTCTCTCAGCCTTCATAGAATTAAAGAGAATTAGGATCTTACTCTGGACTGATTAGGCTTTGGCTTAAGGGAATTCTGTGCTTGCTTTGATCTTTTATGCAGACCACTAAAACTGTCTCCATCTCATCAATAAGGCTGCTTTGCTTTCTTCTCACTTGTGTGTTTACTGGAGTAGCACTTTTAATTTTCTTCAAGTACTTTTCCTTTTCATTTATAACTTGGCTAACTGTTTGGCATGAGAGGCCTAGCTTTCCACCTATCTCAGCTTTCAATATGTCTTCCTCACTAAGCTTAATTATTTCTAGCTTTTGATTTAAAGTGGGAGACATGCAACTTACTCCTTTGACTTGAACACTTAGCAGCCATTGTAGGGTTATTATTGGCTTAATTTCAACATTGTTGTGTCTCAGGGAACAGCCAGTTGGTGGAGCATTCAGAACACAAACAACATTTATCAATTAAGTTTGCTGTCTCACATGGGTGCAGTTCATGACACCCCAAAACATTTACAATGGTGACATCAAAGATCACTGATCACAGATCACCGTAACAGATATAATAATAATTAAAAAGTTCTAAATATTGAGAAAATTACCTAAATGTGGCACAGATACACGAAGTGAGCACATGCTGTTGGAAAAATGGCTCTGATAGACTTGCTTGACACAGGGTTACCACAAACCTTCAATTTGTAAAAATGCAATTATCTGTGAAACAGAATAAAGCAAAGCATAATAAAATGAAGTATGCCCACATTTTATTGTTTTAATTCTCTGATATGATTTATACAAGGATCTTAAAATACTGAGCTTTCCTTTGACCATGTAACATTTTTGTATTTCTACTTACAAAACCCAAAGTCTTTTTTTTTCTCTTCAAGCTATATAAAATGTGCACACTGGAATCTAATTAAGTGACTTTTCAGCTAAAAAGAGCCATTTCCCACTAAGGTAGTTTCTTTTAAAAATTCACGTATGTTCACATACAGGTTGAGTATCCCTTATCTGAAATGCTTGGGATCAGAGTGTTTCGGATTTCAATTTTTTTTAGATTTTGGAATATTTGCATGTACATAATGAAATATCTTGGGAATAAGACCGAAGTCTAAACACAAAATTTATTTATGTTTCTTGTACACATAGCCTGAAAGGTAATTTATGCAATATTTTTTAATAATTTTGTGCATGAAACAAAGTTTGTGCTAAGTATTTATGTATGGAATTTTCTACTTGTGATATCATGTTGGCACTCAAAAAGTTTTGGGTTTTGGGGCTTTTCAAATTTTGGATTTGGGGGTTAGGGATGCTCAACCTATAATGTCCTTCCTATAAATGGTAGCCACAAGTTCTGTATCTTCTTGTAATGGTGTGAAAAAAGCTAATATCTTCCTGAATCAGTAGGCTGGAGAAACAACATACAAGTATGTGCTTGAGCCACTCTGTTTTAAATATTATTTTCTTTCTTTTAATACCTTTAAGCAGAAAAAGAAAATTTTCCAATACATCGACACTAGCTTCACCTTGAAAGTGAAACAAAAGACATTTATTGGGCTTGCAGTGGAGGTTAAATGGTTTTCTTAAGAAATGGGTGTGTGCGTACTGTGAACAATTTGTCATTCATCCCAATGGCTATTTTATTTTGCAGGCCACAGTGTGAACGCATGAATAAAAGAAGAAAATTTCTTCTTGCCTCAGTACTTGCTCTCCAGAATTCAAGTTTTATATATCCATCATGTCAAAAGTGCTTCTCTAGGGTAATCCTAGTCTCCAAAAGGTAAAAGTAAAGCCTGTAAGCATTAGAGAGGAAATACAGGTGTACACTGTAGATTCCCTGTGGCTCAAGGGCAAGTAAGGACTAAATTCACTATACCAGGACATTAGATTCTCTCAGGGGTTGGTTCTTCTGTAAATCCCAGAACAGAATTGGATGGTTATCTTCTATTACTAAAAAAAAGTCTTAAATTACTGCCAAGTCTTCACTAAATACCTACCTCAGAGAAGAAAAATAACTTCTCAGAGAGTAAGTCCCAATCATGGTGTAAAACCTTAGCTCACTTCTGGGATAGCCCTGGGAATAATATAGAAGTTTTTTGTTTATTATTTGTTTATTTTTGCATGACCCAGAATATTTTTTAATATAAATAAATAAACTCCTTGAGAGCAGAGAGTACGTTATAGTAATCTCTATCCTTCAGCAGCTAGAAAGGTGTTTGGCACATAATCTGAGCACCATAATTTTTTATTATGGTGCTCAGATGCAGGCCAAGTATACCTGAAAGCCTAAGATCTTCCTCTGATCTTCGTAGAGTAGAAATGAGTGGTTAGGTTTGGAATTTCTCAAGAATAGATAAGGATATCTAGTAAGTACCTAGTGGTATGTAAGAAAGAGTAGTGTGCCAGCAGTGTTAACTACTTAGTGTTAAATAACGAGGCTGACAGGAATAAGCAGTTCTAATTCACATCTAGATCTGAGATCCTTGCAGTAGTTATCACTGCTCCTTTATTAAGCCACTTTCTCAAGTACTCATTTGTAAGCTTTCTGAGAAAGACCTTGTTTTTGTTATTCTTCATTAAATCCTTAGCATCCAGTCTGTGGCTTAGTTCATAGTTCATAGAAATGCTCAACAAATGTTTGTTAAATGACAGTATGATAGCGTCTAGGTTGTCTTAGATTTACCCATTTTCAGGTCCCTACCTATCTGTCATTTGAAACAACTAAAACGCATGGGCTATTTGCCTTTGATCAAGATTTATTCTTAGAAGCAGTGTGGTATACAAAAAGCCCTCACTTAATGTTGTCAATAAGTTCTTGGACACTGCAATTTTAAGCAAAATGACATATAATGAAACCAGTTTTTTTTCTCACTAACATTATAAGGAAATTACATTATTTGAGGACCTACCATACATCATTTCACTTAAAGTCACAGTGTCTAAGAACCTATTGATGACATAAAGTGAGGACTTACTGTAATGGAACAATTTCAAGCTTCAGAGAGTACAGCAGTGTTGCAGATAGGCTCTGACACTCAAACTGTATGACAAGGGGCAAGATATTTAACTTCTGTGAGTCTAATTACTCATTTGTAAAGTGGGATAATTGTAAAGTTAGAGATAATGCACAGAAATAATACATGACATGTGTTAGAATTTCCAAAATGGTAGCTATTATTATTATAAATCTATTATAAGTATACTTTACCTATCTATTATAAGTATAATTTACCAATATTATGGTCATTAAAAGCATAATTCTCTGGAGCCAGACTGCCTGGTTCAAATTCCAATCCTGCCAATTATAGTTGTGTGGCCTTGGGCAAGTCACTTTAATTATGTGATCCTCAAAAGGAGGAAAGTAATATCATCTGCTTCACAGGGTTTTTGTAAAGGTCATAGGCTAGGTTTGATGGCTCACACCTGTAATCCCAGCATTTTGGGAGGCAGGAGGATTGCTTGAGGCCAGGAGTTCAAGACCAGCCTGGGCAAGTTAGCGAGACCCCATCTCTATAAAAAATAAGAAAAATTAGCTGGGTGTGCTGGCACATATCTGTAGTCCCAGCTACTCAGGAGGCTCAGGCAGGAGAATTGCTTGAGCCCAGGAGGTCGAGAAATGGCAGCGAGGTATGATTGGGCCACTACTCTCCAGCCTGGGCAACACAGCAAGACCCTGTCTCAAAAAAAAAAAAAAACCAAATGAGTTACTATACATAACATGCTTATGTCTGGTACATTATCAGTAATATATATGTATGTATGTATGTATGTATAAATTTTTTTGAAGTTATTTCTTTTAAAGATAAAACCAAAAATAAAATTTAGGTTGAACAATAATGCCATTGTTACCTCTTTAGACTGGTAATACCAGTAGATAACATTAATGATTGTTTACTATATATAGCCACTATGCTAGCAGCTTTACAGGCATTATATCTTTTGATACAACAGCCCTATGAGGTAGATGCTGGTTTTTTTTCTATTTTTTCTTTTTATACTTAAAAATTGTGAACAATTAAATGAGATAACTCACTACCTTCGGACCAGCCTGTAGATGCTATTTTAATGTCAACCTTTAAAGGAGATAGCTGAAACTTAGAAAAATTAAGTAACTTGCCCCAAATCACACAGTCAGCTAGTTAGGGGAAGAAACGTATTCCAGCCTAAATAATCTGACTGCTGTCTACATTCATAATCACCATATTACCTCCAAATTAGCAGTGGAATCTGTATGCAGAATGACACCTTCCCCTCTCTTTCCCAGAGCTTAAAATGCCCTGGGAAAGGAGCTCTGATTTGACCATCAAAGCACATAAAACCCACAACACGTGATATTTGCCTGTGGAAACACAGTTCCTGGAAATATAACCTGTTCTCTGCATATATTACATAGATAATACTGAAAAAAAAAATTCCCATAATTTCTGTAGCTTATTTTTTCTACTGCTGTTTCTGCTTTCCTTTTTTCTTACTTGGAATCAGTTGTAAGCCAAAAGAGGAAACAGAAATTTCTCATGTTCATTTCCCCACTGCTGTAGCCAAGCAAATTCATGACGGAGTTCCACACTGTAGCCTTTGCTGAAGATCTTAGCGACAATGAAGAGCAAAGAGACCGCTCCCTAAAGATTTTCTTTGAACCCCAAATCCTTATTGACTATGGTCATAGTAGGTATTTTGTGTTTTATGGAATTAACTTTTTTCTTTTTTTTAACCTCCAAGATTAGAGCAATGGTGGTTTTCAAACTATACATATTTTGCAGAGCCTTAGGGCTCCATGGAAGCACTTCTGGAGGGAGATAGGATTAGACCTGCAATAGTGGATAGTGCTGAGTAGTAAGTAGGCTTCCAGGGCCCCTACCTGAGCTTCAACAAGACATACAAATATTTAAGAACACATGGTGTATAGAATAAGTTTTGTCCTTGATCTGAAGGACCTAACTAACTATACACACACACACTCACACACACATGCTCGCTCAAAAATTATGAGCAAGGGAATTTATTTATCTAGATAAGCTATCCACCCAGCACAAACAGATGCAAATTGCCCTTCTAGGTGACTTAATGGGACCCATAATCCTTTTAGTGTAGAAATCTATCTCCAACACTAATAATATTCTTTCCTGTCTTAAAATGTGACTCATAGCTCAGAGACTACCTATCCTTTCCCCCCATCCCAACCACCCAAAAGGTTTGTATCATTTACTTAAGCAAGTCAAACTGAATTTCACACATATAGGTCATAGTTTTCTTTTGCGGGAAAAATGGTATGTAGAAGCCTTAGAGATACTTTTTTTAATGTTTGTTTATTACTTTGTACACATTCAATTTAATCTGGGTTTATAAACTTAGGACATTACATAATCATCTAGTCTGGGTATTCTTAACCTGGAATCTGTGGATAAGTCATAGGTGTCTATGAATCCTCCAGTCCCCCAAATATGTAAAATATTATGTGCTGTGTTCTGTGTGCATTTGTCTGGTGGAGAAAGTGAGTCCATTGTTTTCAACAGATTTTCAAAGGGTTTTAAGACCAAGAATATACTAAGGATCACTAATCTTATCAGTTCTACTTTTGGGCTAAATATAAGTACACCAGAAAAATAAACAAATGAAACTTAGTGTTTGAACTGGGATCAAACAAAAAAGGTACCAAATTATAACTTTTATTTCAGATAGATTCTTTCAGAGACTCTTTGAGCTCAAACCTATTTTCAAAATAATTCTAAGGCATTATTTGCCTTTTATGCTCTCATTCTCTCATGGGTACATAGTGGAGTTTCCTAGAGGCTACATGACGTGGTGTCACAACAGACTGAGCAGAGAAGCAGATGTTACTTTAGAATACATAATTATTTTTCATAAAAACACATTCTTTATGTTAACCATGTAATAGTTCTATTATTTTTAATGAATTAATATTTTTTAGATTTCTCAGTTTTCTCACTTTCATTTAATTTCTCATTTCAGTTAGAAATATAGACAGACACTGGACCGGGCATGGTGGCTCACACCTGTAATCCTAGCACTCTGGGAGGCTGAGGTGGGAAGATCACTTGAGGTCAGGAGTTTGAGACCAGCCTGAGCAAGACCAAAACCCCGTCTCTACAAAAAATAGAAAAATTAGCCAGGCATGGTGGCATGTTCCTATAGTCCCAGCTACTCGGGAGGCTGAGGCAGGAGGATTGCTTGAGCCTAGGAGTTTGAGGTTGCTGTGAGCTATGATCGTGCCACTGTACTCTCGCCAGGGCAACAGAGTGAGACCCTGCCTCAAGAAAAAAAAAAGAAAAGAAAAGAAATACAGATAGATATAAGATGAACAAGTTCTAGAGATCTAATGTACAGCATGGATGGTAATGGATGTGTTAATTTGATTATGGTAATCATTACACAATGTATATGTATTTAAAATCATCATGTTGTATAGTTTGAATGTATTCCATCTTTATCAGTAAATATTTTTAAATAAAAAAAGAAATATATCTATTTTTATATAAACAAAAGCTCTTTGGTGTTCTCAATAATTTTTTTAAGAGTATGAAGGATCCTGAGACCAAAAAGTTTCAAAATTCCTCTTCCACAACAAGTGACATTTTAGAAATAGTGGTGCCTCTGGAAGTTAAATCAAGGGACTATGATTTGAATGTGTTGTCTATACCCTTGCTTCTCAAATTGTGGCCTAAACAACATCTACATCAGCATCACATGGAAGTTTATTAGAACTGCAGAATCTTGGGCCTTGACCCAGACTTAATAACAATTTTCATTTTAACAAGACTCCTAGGTGACTTGTATGTACATTAAAGTTTGAGGAGCTCTAATCTATGTATTATACCGTACTAACATTTATTTCAATCCAGCTGTATTGCCAAAAGGACTAAAGGAAACTATGTAAATAAATATACTATACATGTGCATGTTATGAAACTGTATATAATCTGTATAAATGCATTAACACTAATAGGCATAGTTTTTGTTAGGCTATCATTGATACTCTATTAATATTTGTAAGGTAGTTCATTATTAACCAACCATATTGTTCTCATAGTTATCATGAGATATCATACAAGCAAGAACTTCAGGCTAGGAGTCCAGAGTCTTGCATTTGGGTCATAAATTCACTAACTTTGTCACCTTGGGCAAAAATTCAAACCAATTTCCCTATTTATAAGTGGGATAAATACCTTGTTAACTTCTCAGAATAAAAGAATTATGTTGAAAACATTTGTAAATAATAAAAAACTGATGCATATTTTATTTTAAGATTTGCTAGGAATTTTACATTAGACCTGAATGCATTATTAATGTATAACCTATAAAGAAATTCTAATATATATATTTAAAACACTTAGCTCATTTCACTAGAGCTTGGTACTAATGAGGTTTTTTGCCTCAGAGAATCAGTTTATTGAATGGCCAAACTATAGCACAAATTCCAGCAAATTTGGGTAATATTATAGGAATAGGTTGGTACAGATCCAACCTCAGTGTGGCAAAAAAATAAGTAGCACAAATCTAATGATGGTGAATCAGTAACATCTTATACGAAGGGTTAACCTTTGCTGAAAAAAGTCACTGAGAGCTATGTATTTTAGACTCCCCCTAGTGGCTATCTGGCAACAATCAAATTTATACTACTGTCTTTAACATTACTTTCTATTTGCATTTTGCCACTGTTTTTTTAAGACAAATCATTAGCAATGTGAAGAAAAAACAAAGATCTGGTATTATCCTATTACCATAAGATGTTTAAGGGGTCAATTTGCTACATTAAGAACATGAAAGATGGAAATCAGGGTTATAAAACATTACAAACTAGAAAGGAGGGAAACACTAAGTAGACGTGACAATAATCGTCACAATATTTAATATAATTATGAGAGAGAAACAAACTAGCACTTATTAATTTGCCAATATTTACACCAAACCCTTTATTTATTTTTTCTCATTTTATTCTTCTTCAACCCTGGATTTTATAGACAAGGAACAAAAGTTTTAAGAATTGGCTGGGCGCGGTGGCTCACGCCTGTAATCCTAGCTCTCTGGGAGGCCGAGGCGGGCGGATTGTTTGAGCTCAGGGAGTTCGAAACCACCCTGAGCAAGAGCGAGACCCCGTCTCTACTAAAAATAGAAAGAAATTAATTGGACAACTGAAAATATATAGAAAAAATAGCCGGGCATGGTGGCGCATGCCTGTAGTCCCAGCTACTCGGGAGGCTGAGGCAGGAGGATCGCTTGAGCCCGGGAGTTTGAGGTTGCTGTGAGCGAGGATGACGCCACAGCATTCTAGCCTGGGCAACACAGACTCTGTCTCAAAAAAAAAAAAAAGTTTTAAGAATTTAATAACTATAGAACAGCAAGTATATGTCATTAGTGTTGCACTGATGTGTAGTTTTTGACTAGAAAACCTTTGGCCACAATGAGGTATTATCTTCAAAACAAGTTAAATTGCTTGGTTTTCATATTAAATTTTTATAATGTGATAAACTCTCAGCATATTTCAATGAATTAAAGAAGGTAAAGTTCTTTTTGTAATGGCGAGAGAAATGCAATTAGTTAAGTGCTTTATATATAAACATTTATTAAAGATTTCAGTATTCTTACATACACAGTGTTTTTCTTCGGTTTTCTATCAATTTGATGCTACTTAATTTAAATCGGTAAAGCCAACTGTTTTGAATAGAGAAATTTTTAAAAAGTTAATCTGAAATTGTTTAAGAAAAATATGTTTTATAGGAGCATTTGTACACAAAATATTTAACTTCTTACTTTTCTGGATTTGTTTTTTTATCATACGAAAAAAATTTAATGAACAACTCTACTCTTTTTTCCCCTACTTTTCCAGGTCTAATTGTCCAAAATGTGGCTCTACTGGGGAAGCTGAAAATACCAGTTATAGATACAAACTTTCCTTAAAAGTTGCAGAATCAAACAAATTGTTTGTTATTACTGTATTTGGAAGCTGCTTAGATACATTTTTTGGTCTGACTGCCACTGATTTGCACAAGTAAGATTATTTAAAGCATTCTTTTTCCTGACTGCTCGTTTAGAATACAGATAGAATGTGAAGATATGTATTTTTAAGGAAATGCACTTAGTAAACAATGACCATACAACCTCGGATCATCAGTTCCTTTAAAATATAACGAAGTGAGAAAGAGAAAGATATTTATTTCCTGAATACATATTTTGATGATGTTAAACCAGTCTCCTTTTATTCAGGCAGCTAAGCTTTAATTAGGATATTAAATTACAAAACTCTAAGTTCGAGAAATATAGACTAAAAAAGTAAAATCATTTCAAACTGAAGGGATATCCAAAGGTTAGCATTCTAGTGGTTAAGTTCCACTGAGGCAGGAGAAGCCATTTGAGAGAATATTTGCATATCAGAAGCTGCAATTTTATTTTTTTCACTTGCATTGCAATGTCATCTGCATAGTTTGACCTATTAAGACATTGCCCTGACAATGTAAGAATGTATATATAAGCAATTAAAGCGTTTTCTCCCCCTCAATCTTCTGTCCTCCTCCCCTAATCACTTGACAGAAAAAAAAAATCTCCATCCATGTCCTTGTAGTTGAGGGCAAAATGATTTGAAAGGGGCAGTAAAGGAACCACAGCCAAAACTGCCAGGGACAAGGAAAGATTTCCCCCTAAGGTGACATGCTAGCGATACCACCACTACTGCCACTGCCACTTTTCTCTTTCCCTAGGATAATTGCTGGTTGTGATGATTAGGCAGGCATCTACTTTATTCATACTTGATCAGTTGGGGTTTTTATCTCTCTGTACTATAGGAAACTAGAGGGAACAAAATGCCTAAGTCTAAAAGCCCCTTTTTTTCTCTATAGAGAAAGAAGTTCATGCTATATTTTCAAACTAATTACATCTTCTGACTTTATGACAAGTTAAAATTTTAAAGTTTATCTCTTAACATCTTTTATGTTCTTTCCAATCAAGGTACCTTCAGAATCCTGATAAAATTCCAGAAACACCGGACAATGATACAGCTCAGAACTTGTTAAGGAAAGCAGTTGAAACTTGCTTTGTTGGACAAACCTTTATTTTTGGAGTGACGGTAATTGGGATTAGCTTTCTTTTTAGTAGTCTGTTAACATTTTCATCGTGATGAAATTATTTGAATTTTCTAAATAGTTTTTAGGAGTTATAAAAATGTGAAGATATAGAAGCACTTTCAACCTGTATAAAAATAACCTGTAGGTGATCTGTTAAAACACTATGTGTGACAACTTCCCCTTTCAAAAGTTAGAAGAGCCCAGTTCAAATGCTTTCATAGCTTGAAAAATATAAATTTATTATAAATTCAGAAATGTTAGATATTTGATTTTGATATTTGTTATTTCACCTTCCAGATACTGTTCAAATCCTGTAATAAAGCTTTCATCAACTTTTAGCTTTTTAATTCTGTTATCTGTAAAAGAAGAAGGAAGGAAGGAATATTAAAGGCAAAATATCTGTGTATTGATAAGAATGCTAAGAATAGATTAAGAAGGATAGTCTTACGTGATCATAAAAGTGACTACAGAAGAAGTTAAAAGAATGTACTGACTCTGAAGGAGCAGCAATTTTCTGTCTCATCTATGCTAAAGGGAACAAAAAGAAATTTTGTCCACATTGGTCTTACTGTTTTAAAAAGGGAAGTAGCTCACTCCACAACTGAACAGTGAGAAAAACCCAAAGAGAAGGTGAAATCTAGTCTCTTTCTTTCTTTCACATATGAGAACATTTTGTTAACACATTAACCGCCACACTAGAAAAAAAAATTTTTCCTGGGGCCACAGTGTTTTATTAAAACAAAATGATCCTTTCTAATTTGTTATTTTTTATTGTTTTCTGTGCCTGAGTTCTATCCAGTGCAATCCATGTTTTTAGAAGTAAATTGTCAATATTAATTGTAACAATAAGAACATCAGTGAGATTTTCACAAACCAACTGCAGGGCTTTGCTTCACGAGGCCCTGGGCTCAAAACTAGCCTGAGTTAAATACAACTCACATGGCAGTTAATGTGTTAAACACTCAAAGTTTATGGAAGCTAATGAGAAATACAATAATAGCTACCTTTTATTGAGCAACTACTATTTGCTAAGCACAGTGCAGTTTTCCACATTATTGCTAACAATAATCCTGCATTATTATCCTTATTTTATAAATGAGAAAACTAAGTCTCAGAGAGGTTAAATAATCTGTCCAAAGTCCCAAGACTACTAGTAAATGCTGGAGCCAGGATTTGAAGATAAGCTTTTTACTCCGAGGTTTATATTCTCTTGTGTATGCTACTCTGCCTATAACACTAAAGGAATTAGAATGGGGGGCATGGGGGTTAATGGTTGTATCTGCTTTAACTTTTTAAATCCCTGTTTCATATTTGAGTCAAAGGAAGAAAATTTTATTCTCAATTTATTCACTTCTTTCACAGAATTTTGAAAGCCAACATGGAAAAGGTTCGGATTTCAGTTACTTATATGCATGCCCTGACCACAAAAGAGAAATCAGAGCACTAGTTGCTTGCCAGATTATTCTACCAGACCCAAGTCTTACAGGCTTTACTGTCATTCACTACTTCCATCAGCTTTTGCAGACTTCCAATTTCAGGAAACTTCACTGTGGCTCCCAGGTACCTAATAGCCACTTGCTTGCTTTAGATCACTCAAACAGTGATCTCAGCAGCATATGGGGCTCTGATAGCACTTCATATTTTTTTGAGTTCTGCAGCAGAGATAATTTTTCAAGATTCTGGCAGCCATCAATTGAACTTACT
This sequence comes from Propithecus perrieri, assembly GCA_963574695.1. Taxonomy (NCBI): domain Eukaryota; kingdom Metazoa; phylum Chordata; class Mammalia; order Primates; family Indriidae; genus Propithecus; species Propithecus perrieri. Next base: position 19,106 of record CAUYRB010058399.1, read on the forward strand.
TCCATTGTTTCACAACTAACAGAAAATGATGATTTTTCAGCTACAGAGCAAAGCAAGGTCCTTGGTATTCTTCACCAGAACAGAACACATATCTCCAGTGCAGAGGCCACTGTTTCCAATAGCTGCCATGATCCCATTCAGGGTTCCTGGAGCCTTGTTTCATATATGGATAAAAAGAGTACCTCAGAAAAGTTGGGTGAAGAACTTGACTTACAAGCTAATCAGCTGAGTGCAGTTCATAGCAGTCATCGTGAAATTGGATTTACTGACTCTAATTTATTCCCTTTGAAAATTCAAGAGCCCCTTGAGTCAAGTAATACAAAATCCTTCTACAGTGCAATGGAAATTAAAAATAGGTATTCCCAGTGTGAGCTACCATGTTACCAGCATCATGATGTAGATATCCCCACTAGCCTTCGAGAGAGATCTGTGTGTTGTCCACCTTCATCACTCAGACTTGAAGAGATAGCTGGCAGTTCCCAGGATTGTGACCCTGAAATTTGGGATGACCTGCCATTCTCTGAAAGCCTAAACAAGTTTCTGGCAGTTATTGAAAGTGAGATTGCTGTAACTCAGACAGATGCCAGTAGTACAAAACATCATGTAGGTAATGATATCAATAAATTGCATGCAGACCACAGCAGGTTAAGTGTGACTCCACAGAGAACTACTGGAGCACTGCGTACACCACCTGTAGCTTTGATATCATCACAAGCAACAGTCAAATCAAACTCTGGCAAAGATAACTTCTTTTTTAAATGTGAAGCAAATCCAAGTCCTAGTGTTCAAAAGGAGTCACGATCAGATAACACAGCAGAGGCTGTCTCTGTAAGTAGGAATAGAAGAGATAATTTGGAATATTTTCTACCAAACACTTGTCTGTCAGCTCCGTTTTCATCTTCAAATGATTTAGAAACAACAGTTACTCATAAGACTGTAAGAATTCTACCACATAGGGATGACATTCCACTTACACCCAGTACTTCAGAGAGTGACCATCCTTATCTCAATATCAAATGTTATAATGGGTGGGAAGAAAACTCACTTTCAGAAACGAATGAAAAGTTGACAACTTTGTGTTCTAGGAAGTATAATGATGTGTTTGATCTTTGCAAATTAGAAAATAAACAATATTATAGGTGGCCAAAGAACCAAGGTGACAGTTTTACAGTTTGCAAGAAACTTATATATCCTTTAGAAACTCTTTGCAGTAATCCAAATAGAAGTACAAATACATTGAAAGAAAAGTCTCATGGACATATCAGTAATAAGTTAACACAAAGTTATTCTTCCTGTTATGAAGGTAGTTACAATGCTTCTGCTGATCTCTTTGATGATGTTGCTAAAGAAATGGACATTGCAACAGAAATTGCCAAAAAATCACAGGATATTTTGTCACAGTGGGAAATGTCTTTGGCAGAAAGTCATCCTTCAGAGTCTGATTTTTCACTGAGATCCATTTCTGAAAACTCCATCCTGCCTTCACAAAAATTATCCTTGCAAAGCATATCTGTCTCTAGGCATCCAAGAACATGCTCTCCTCCACCTCATTTTCAGTCAGATTCAGATAACTTTGAAGATAGCCAGGACTTTATTCCATGTTCACAGTCAACTCCAATTACAGGGTTCCACCAAACAAGAATTCTTGGGATAAATGGAGCTTTCAAAAAATTATCTCCCTTATATTCAGATTTTGATGTTAACTATGAAAAAACAAGAATTTCCCCTGAAAATGACAAACAGCAAGCCATCCCAAGCTGCCCCCAAACTATAAAAACACTCAGGCAGAAATCCAGAAGCTCTATTGTATCTGGTATTACACAACCAGAGGTTTTCAACCACAATTCTGTTGCCGAGTGCATTGAAAGTAGTAGTGATGAATGGATCCCTCCTACCACACAAAAAGTATTTCTTTCAGATGTGCTTGGATTCCAGGTCATGGGTGTAAGGAAATACCTTGCTGCCCATATTTCCCCTGATCAAAAAGAGTTACCAAGAAAGAAACTGAAACATGTCAGACAAAGAGCTGATAAATATTTCAAAAAGGAGTTAAACAATATGCTTACAGAAACTGTTACAAAACAGAAAACTTCTAAATATAACAGTAAAAGTTCAGGCTGGATTTCCAAATGTCCAGACACTCAAGTCTTAGAAGCACCTCAGTTGCACCCTGTTCTTGGCCTTTCTTCTTGTTCGGAAGTCAAACGTTGCCTTCTATTTTCAGAAAATTGCCCACCTTCAGTATCTGAAACTAACAGTGCTTGGTCACCAGAATTGTTTTCATAAAAAGTTGCCTAAACCCAATTCCTGAACTTTTAAAGGTAAATCCGTTTGGAAACTTCACCTCGGGTGGTGTGGAAAGCATGCTTTAAACACTAGGACTTTTGAACACTTGGAGAGAAGCAAATAGAAAGGGGGATTGTACTGGGTGCTATTGTGCCTTTGAAAATGTTGTAAGGCCATGGTTTTCTCCAGGTTTTATCCAGAATACTATGATTCAGATATTTTGGCACTTTATCTTATACTCTTGATTGTACTTTAGTAATATTGTTAATATTGCTTTTTAAATGTATTTGTTAAAATCACATGCACAACCAGAAATAAAGCCTTTTCAAACCAAAACATAAAGTCTTTATTAATGGTTCAGCTCAGACCAGAAAATGCCTGCTATATTGTAGGCCAAGTACTGTCCTGGGTTTGTGATACAAAGCTACAAGATCACTGATGTCAAAATATTTTAGTCTGCTGGATAAGACAGATGTATATACAGATAATTTCAATACAACGCAGAAAATGCAATGTACGGGTTTGTAATGGATATGACAAACATTTATGTTGCTATGGGAGCATGGAAGAGAAGCGGTTAACCCATCAGTAAGCTAGGGGTAAAAGGAAAGGTCAATAAAAACTTACTATTTAGAAGTTATGTGTGAAACCCACTATTTTATTTAATAAGTGTTCATTGGCTGTTTATTACATGCTAAGCACTGTGCTTGGTACTGGAAACTCAAAGATCAAAGTCAATCCCCTTACCTCAAATTCAAGGTCAGTTAGAATAACAGATAGAATCTGGTAGGAGATTCTATTATAGGAAATAAGCTTGGAGTGCAGCTGGAGCAAAAATCACCAATTTCCAGACACTCGAGTCTTAGCAGCACCTCAGCTGCACCCTGTGAAATCTTTTTTATACATATCCCTGGTCAGCTTCCTTTGCCACTCCCCACAGCAGCCATTCTAAATTGTCACTTTCTTCATGCCACCAATCTACTGCTACTCTCTGTGCCTCCTTGGAGAATATTGAGATCACCTGATATTCCCTCAACTTCCTGCACCCACACCTGCCCACATGTTTGTATCTGTACTCACCTACAGCTTCTGTCCTCTCGTCTCAGGAAATAATGCACAGCTTAGTGCTAACCTTTCTGTTTGGCTGTTGATCTTGTACCAAATATTCCTTCCTGTATTTTTACCTTGTTCTACTGGATGTCTCCCCCATACTGATTTTTCATTTTGAAAAATTGCAAATAGAGAAGGTGAAAGAATAGTACAGTGATAGAACATCTGTACATACCATCTAGATTCAGTCATTTTTAACATTTTGCCTTGTGTGTATGTATTTGCTTTCTGTGTGTCTGCATAGATACACAGAGTTTTGTTTTTGCTAAACCTTTTAAAAGTAAGCTGTAGATAGGACACTTCACCCCTAAATACATGAGCATGTTTCATTAAAAGAAAGATTTCTTTCTACATGGCCAAAATATCATCATACCAAAGAAAAATAACAGTAATTTTCCAATATCTAATATTCAGCCCATAATCCAATTTTTTCCCTTGTGCGCAAATTATAATTGTTGATGTTATTTAACCAAGATTTTTTTTTTTTTTTTTTTTTTTTTTTTTTTGAGACAGAGTCTCACTCTTTTTTGCCTGGGCTAGAGTGAGTGCTGTGGCGTCAGCCTAGCTCACAGCAACCTCACACTCCTGGGCTCAAGCGATCCTCCTGCCTCAGCCTCCCTAGTAGCTGGGACTACAGGCATGCGCCACCATGCCCGGCTAATTTTTTCTATATATTTTTAGTTGGCCGATTAATTTATTTTCTATTTTTAGTAGAGACGGGGTCTCGCTCTTGCTCAGGCTGGTTTCGAGCTCCTGAGCTCAAACAATCCGCCCGCCTCGGCCTCCCAGAGTGCTAGGATTACAGGTGTGAGCCACCACGTCCGGCCAGTCACTTGAATTTTGAGATCACATTCCCCACTGTATGCTTATGGGAAAGCCTGTCTCTACTTCCAACTTTTTCTCTTACGTTCCTACTGTAGAGATTGTTATCTGAATCCTAATGTCTGTTTTTCCTTCCTCCATAGTAACAGAATCCTGATTCTTAGCCAGGCGTATTACTGCCTAGAGTAGACCAATCCTCCCAACTTCCCTTGCATCCAGGTGCAACCTAGCCTGGACTAAGTTCCGCCGAGACTTTTAGAGGAAATATTCCAGGACAGCTTCCTGGAAGCTTTCTTACAGCACTGCTGGCACGCTTCCTTCTTCCTTTTTGTCCCCTCTTTAATCCATCTTGCTGCTTGGAAAGTAGATGTAAAAACAGCGGGAGCACTAGCCACTGTCTTGACCACAAAGACCCAGGGAAGGCGTCCAGGTTCCTGAGGATTTTGTGAAACAGAATCACCATACCAGCCCTGGGTTGCCTACTTTGGGACATTTACATGAGGGAGAAGTACATTTCCACCTTGTGTAAGTCACTGCTAATTTTGGTTTCTGTTCCACATAGCTGAATTTAGTCCTTACACAGTTCCTAATGACTAAAACCAAGAAACACTCTCAAATAAATACTACGAAGAAGTTCTGGATAGAGAAACCATCCGAATCTATCCTTGGTCGATGAAAAATGTAGTCAACTACCTTTCTTCAGACATTTCACAGTAGGGTTACCAAGAGAAAAACCAACAGCCAACAACCAAAACAGGCTTAATGAAGACCGTATGTGGAGGGCCAGTCTTAGTTTTATAAGGTTTGGTGGCAAACAGGCAAGGGGCGGTCTGCACTCTAGTTCTGGCTCCCTGATGCTGCCTGCCTTGGCCTTGGGTTGGGTTTTCCTCCGTGAACGAGAGTGTTAAACTAGATATCTCTAGGCTTTCATCCAGCACTGAAATTCTAGCCCATTTTCTACCCTTCATTAGATTATACACGCCTCTTGGATAAGTGAAATAATCTATGTAAAGTGCTTATCATTGTGCTTGGCACATGGTAAGGTACTCTATAAATGTCAGCTATCAGGACCAAAGTGATTCATTTTTGTAATTTCCACAGCGTCTTTCCCAGAGTAGGTGCTTGTAAATGTTCGCCGATGCCCTTGAGAAGCCTTCCGACCTGCTCATCCGCTGCGTGCCCCTTCCCCGGGCCTACTGGTATCAGCAAGAAAAATCCAAGAAAAAGAAACTCCTAGGTTCCAGGTTACACGAATGCACAGGAGAGGAATCGCAGATGAAGGAGGAAATACACCATTTATTTACAATTCTTTCACTTTATCCACAATTTCCCATACAAACATAAAAACTAAAAAAATAAAACCACCACTTGGGGAACACAAGTGTCTTTCTTTAATTAGTCCAGTTGGGGGGGTCCGAGCCCTCGCGCTCTGCGAAGGAGACTGCTGAGGCACACCGAAGGCGGGGAGAATGCCTGAGAAACAGCTCCGGATGAGAACCGACCTCGTACTGCTGTGTCGTGTGGGCTTCACTGGCAAAGAGACTCAAGGGTGTCACCCCCCTGGGGACACTGCTTGGCTCAAGAGGATGACAGCTACTTGCCCCCAACAGCCCTCCACTACCAAATACCGAAAATGGAACACTGGGCTGCGCGGGTGCGAAGGTGGTCGTGGGGGACAGCAAATGCCGCTCTCTGAGAAGGGCCCCAAACCCAGGGACACACAGGACATCCCTCTCCTTGGCACTGAGTAGTCAGTCACAGCTTCTGTCCTGAATACGATGCTGACTTAAAAATGTAAAAACAAAAGCTCTCCCCAGGTTCGGGGAAAGGCAGGAACTGAACACACGCGGAATGGACACGTCTGCCTCTGCAGTCCCTTCCTGCGCTGGCTGCCGGGGTGGGGGGCAGGGCAGATGCTCCAGAAAGGCCCGGGAGGGGTGCGAAGAAGGGGGCTCTGAGACACTGACGCCTGAGGTGGCTGCCCCTGGTTGTCGCAGTGGCTCCACCTGCTCGGCCAGACTTACTCCAGCAGCCTCCTGCTCGCTCCCCACGGCGGGGCACAGAAACCAACCTGGAGACGTGGCGGCCGCCTGCCTGGAAACGTCATCTGCGCAAGTGACCCAGGCTGCTTTCACATGCTGATGCGCGTTATAAATATAAAATCATATCTGCTACGAAGAGGACATATTTGTACATCTTTACCCATATACATCATAACACAATTTACACATAATATCTTGGAGTGGGTCATCACGGAAAAAGGGTTTGGAGAGGTAAGCAGCCCCTTCTCCCTCCCCTGACCTGATCCTTCTCAAGGGACGCTTGTACCTTGGTCACTGGGGCCCTTCCCAACGGGTCTGATGGGGCTAGTTTGGACACAGAAATCCAGACGTGACTAAATGCTGATGGGTGTTTACACACACTCACACCCACACACACAGACATCTGGTGAGAAAAAGAAAAACAAAGCCCTTAGCCCTTGGGTGTAGGCCTCTCCCCAGGGTATGAGCATCAGTGCCTCTTCCATCTAGAGCAACCCTCTTACTGAAAAGCTGTCCCTCGCTGGCTCAGACTAGGGCAGAAGGGGAAGGGCTAGGAAACCAGGGAGAGGGAAGAGGGGCCAGGAGTCTTTTGAAAACATAAGGCGTTTTTGACCTGTGATCAAATCAAACTGTGTCACCACAATCGACTGTATCAGCTGGCGCCTGGAGGTGAGAAACAGCCAGTCCATGTAGGGACGATGGGAGTGAGACCCTGAGCCTTCCCCTTCTTTTTTCCAGTTTCTTTTAAAGGGGCAGACAACCCTGTACCACCCTTTCTGTCCTCTCCCAGACCTGGGCCCATCCGCATGGCATGGAACACTGACAGTGGTCCAGGTGACACATCCGGAGACACGGAGTGGTGGACACCGAAGAGTTAAGACCTGGGCGGCGGGCGTGAGCGTTGTACAACAGGAGTGGTCCCTGGCCGGGGTCCACGGCTCGCACGGTGGCCACAGTGATCAGATTGCCATCAGAGACGGGGCAGTCTGGGTCCCCGGGGGAGACAGCACCTATCGGCGGTAGTGATTCGGGGCGTCGGCAAACATGTACTTGAGTCTGTACGCCTCGGCGAGAAGCAGCCCGATCTCTTCGTTGCCCCAGTGTATTGTAGGCAGGTTCTGTAGCAGCATGAGAAGGCCCTGGAATGCAGGAGAGGACCCCGATGTAATCCCAGATTGCCGACTGAGGGACCCGCGGGCCCCCACGCAGAGACCAAGGCCTGGAACGGGGCTCCTTCTTCCTCGGTCGCACACCCCGAAGAGTCCAGCCCCCTCCTCCCAAACAGCACACAGCCCGCCCCCCGGTGCACCTCAGGAAGCCTTGAAAAGCCTCTGCTGAGTCTCTGATCCACCAACATCTGCTGCTTTTAAAAATGTTATAGAGAATGACAACAGTAAAGATCTTTCAGAGAGAAAAATAATCACTCATCCAAATATACTTCTCTCAAAGTATTCCTTTTCAGTATTTTCTCACATGCATATTTCTTTTT
>CAUYRB010058400.1:0-39165 GCA_963574695.1 Propithecus perrieri
TTTCGAGCACTATGTTGAATAGAAGTGGAGATAGAGGGCAGCCTTGTCTGGTTCCGGTTCTAAGTGGGAATGGTTTCAATTTTTCCCCATTCAATATGATATTGGCAGTGGGTTTGTCGTAGATGGACTTGATAATTTTAAGGAATGAGCTGTCTATGCCTATTTTGATAAGGGTTTTTATCATAAAGGTGTGTTGGAGTTTGTCAAATGCTTTTTCTGCATCTATTGAAAGAATCATATGGTCTTTGTTCTTGCTTTTATTTATGTGGCAAATTGCATTTATAGATTTGCGTATGTTAAACCAGCCTTGCATCCCTGGAATAAAGCCCTCCTGGTCATGGTGAATTATTTTTTTGATGTGCTGCTGTTTTTTTCTACTTTGTTTCCTTTTCCTTCACCTTCTGGTATGCCAAATATATGTATATTATACTTATTGAAATCGTCACACAGTTTTTGGTATTCTATTTTATTTCTTCATTCTTTTATCTCTTTGTGTTTCAGTTCAGGTAGTTTCTAATTGACCTATTTTTAATCTTATCGATGGTTTCATTAACTGTGTCCAATCTACTGGTGAGCCCTTCAAAGATAGTCTTCATTTCTGTTACAATGCTTTTGATTTCCAGCATTTCATTTTTATTCTTTACTGAAGTTTCTATCTCTCTACTTACATTACCCATCTATTCTGGCATATTGTCTACCTTTTTGGTTAACAACCTTAACATATTAATCATAGTTATTTTAAATTCTCTGATGATTCAGACATCTATGTCATATGTAAGTCTGATTATGATGCTTGCTTTTACTCTTAAGACTATGTTTTTTTCTTGCTTTCTGGCAGACCTTGCAAGTTTTCGTTGAAAGCTGAGCATGTATCAGGTAATAGGAACTGAGGTGAATATGGCTTTAGTGTGAGGATTTATGTGAGTATGGCTAAGAATTCTGTTATAATTAATGTTTGTTGTAGTTGTAGGTGTCAGAAGCTTCCAGTCCCCCTCGTGTCCTGTTTTTATCTCCCCTCTTAACTTTTGGCTATCCTAAATACATATTTTTCAGCTCTTTCAACTGTAATCCAGTTACTATACTGTAGTCCCTTTGGTGTGATATGATGTGTGAGAAAAACATTCTCTGTTTTTATGATTAAATCCTAATCATTCAGCTCATCTTGGGACTATGACCTTTATAAGCATTTCTCTGGTGTTATACCTTTTTTTTCTCTCTTAGGTGAAATAAGAAAGATAGAGGAAGCAGGAACATGATAATTATCCATATTCTTGGAGGATAAGACTTACTTCCTCCCTAGACAGTGGGCTTTTGTCATGGAGAAGACTCTGAGCACATTTCACAATAATGACTCTCCCTCTCCTTGCCAGAATTAGGAGCTCTTTCTTGAATATTTACCAAGAAAACCTGGTGGGGTTCCTGGATTTAAACTCTAGGAAAGGATGGAGGTCCCCAAGACTGTGGCCTCTAGGAGTTTCTCACTCAAATGCTAGTCTACATTAAGCCTCCGGCAATTCATTAAAATTCCCATTTAAGTGTTCCTCCTGCCAGTTTTTGACTCCAGTGGCCTCTACTCCAGGTAACCAGATCTCAGTTGTGACTCTCTGGACTTGCTACTCTCTCCAGATTTGGAGTGGTGATTTGCCCTGCAACTTCAATTATCTAATTGGTGCAAGAAAAGTCATTGATTTTTAGTTTGTTCGACATTTTCTTGTAAGGGTAGGAGTGATGACTGTTTTTACATATCAGAAATGAAACCAGATATCTCCCTCATGTAATAAATTTATTAAATCTATAAACAAATGGAAAGCCGAAATATTCTTACTCTGACTTATATATACATTGTATAGGATTATATATAAAGTGCATACCATATCTGTAGCTCATTCATTTTGTAAATATTTATTGTATAATTACTATATCTAAGGTATTATGATTATATTCTATACCATGTGATTTACAAAGATTATCTATCTGCTAAAAGTCAATCACTTTGTAAAGCATATTATTAAGGCTCAACTTGGCAATTTCTTGTCTGAAAAATAATTGAAAAGAATCTGTTTCAGTTTATCTTATTTGCATAAAGGGAAAATTTTCATTGTGACTTCTTGTTTAAGAGTGCAAGTAGCAATTTAGACAGCTCAGGGATTTTCTAAATTAGTACAAAGGAGTGCAAGTTCACAATTTTCTTTTCCCTAATCCAAATAAGTTGAATTTTTATTCTTTTGTTAATACTCACTATTCAGAGGTATGTAAAGTGCTACAAAATTACCAACCATCATGAATATCTGCAGGTAAAGATGTACTCTTCCTTAGGCATTATACTGTGTCATTTTAGAAGGGGAAATGCAGTACATCCATAAAATCATTACTTTGTTGGATTTTGTATTTTTATTCAGCTTACATAGATTGTGCATGTGTTTTTAAGACTTCAAAATCAACAGATGAATATTAGTAAATTCAGATACAAAATAAAATGAACTTTGCTGGTAGCTTTTAATGTCTCTAAACATCTAACTATGTGAAATACAAATACATAAAACATATTTGTGTATCATTTATCCGCTTCTGTGCCACAATATTGTAATCATATACACCTAATTAGTTACCAACTTTATCTGCCAAACCATCTTAGTTTTTTAGGTGCTTTCCTCTGTGACAACTTATTTGGAGGCACCATTATTAAGACTTTTGATTTGGGAAGGATGGCAGGCGAAAACAACTGGATCATGAGGCACTGCCCAGGAAGGGTAAATGTTAATTGTCAGATATATTTATAATTTATATCAGAGAGAGAGATGGAAAAATCAGTTATACACACATAATTTTCTATTTATATATGTATATAAACACTATATATATATATATATATTTTGTGTGTATTTGTATATATGTGTGTGTGTGTATTATATGGTGTAGGGGAAGGTGTGGGACTGGAGGACATCCTGTGAACGAGATATAAAGGTAAAGCAAAACCAGCAAACTTTGTAAATTCCATAATTTATCATAGAGCAGGATCTCATGGAGTTCCTTGATATGGTGAGAATTCTCTGGCAACTAACAGGTTCCCTAGTCATAAGCTTTTGGGAAACTTTGCAGGCTGTAGCCCTCACCTGAGATTCACTGTGCACGTTAGCTTTATTGAACCAACACTTCTCAAATGTGTTTGAATTTAGAACCCCTTTTACCCAAGTGTCTCATGGAATTTTGGAAAACTTGACCCAGACCAGTTCCTGATTATAATTATTACTACTTCTACTAAGTGTTACTCGGAATAATTGTGATTGACCAAATGTTTTTGTGCTGAACAATTCAGGGTTTCATGGTATTCATTACCCAAAAACTTACGTTCACAATCTAATTTAAAGCAAAACTTTAAATATGTATTTGGTTTTCCTACTGTTTACAATAAGGTAATGTAATGTCAATATTTTGTTTCATAAAAATGACATTATGAATAGTACTTGTCCTAGTCCTATTATTTTACTATAAAGGACTATCTGAGGCTGGGTAATTTAAAAGAAAAGAGGTTTATTTGGCTGATGGTTCTGAAGGCCATACAAGAAGCATGGTACCAGCATCTGCTCAGCTTCTGGTGAGGGCTGTAGGCTGCTTCCATTTGGGGTGGAAGGTGAAGTGGAGCTAGCAAGTGCACAGATCACCTGGCGGAAGAGGAAGCAAGAGCGAGGGGAGAGAGGTGCCTGGCTCTTTTTAACAAACAATTCTTGTGGGAAATCATAGAGTGAGAATTAATTTATTACCACAAGAATTGCACCAACCCATTCATGAGAGATCTGCCCCCATGACCCAAACACCTCCCATTAGGCCCCACCTCCAGCATTCAGGATCAGATTTCACTAGGAGATCTGAAGGGGTCAAGCAAACCAAACTATAGTATTAATAGTGCCGTATTTCCAAAATAATGAAATGATTTAAATTTTTTTGTAGATAAAATTAATCTATAGTTCTGCAAGTTAAACAAAACAGTACTCTTTCTTTATTCTCACCCTTACAAACTAATTAATGTCCCAATAAACTGAATGCATAAGACACCATTCTTTTTCTTTTTTTTAGCTTAGTTGTTTGAACACTAGCATATTAACTAAATTATTTTTTATAAATTCACAATTTAATCAAAGGTGTGTTTTTTGTTAGTTATTTTCTAGTCTAGATAACAAAAAGTATATTTTGGATTCCTCTTAGTTCACATGAGAGGAAGTTAAATCTTTATCTTATTGTAGATGTGATGACAGGTTAAATGCTTTTTTAAAACTGAATATATGGTAATTTGCATATAATTAGTCACACAATTGTCATAAACAATAGCAGTAGCAATGAGATTTATTATAGACCTATTTCTTGCTCAATGTAATTTTATTTAACAATTATAATTTTAAATGTAAATAAGGAGGTTAAATTCAATGTCTGTCAGCTGGCTAAGCTCTTCCATGGTTTTATTTCCATTCTATTGCACCAGAGACTCTGTGTCTCTAGCCATGGACCCAGTAGAAGGCATTCTTCACTCTTTCTTATTTATCACCAGTCATATTCCTCTTACGTAATGTCATAATGTCTTTCCTCCCTTCTCAAAGGAAATTATATTCTTTTCTATGACCAAAACTCAACAACTCTAACTCTTAATACTACCTTATACTTTACCTATCAGTTCTTGTCTCCAATTAGAATTACAGAATTTACTCAAATATATTTCTCCACTGTTCATCTCTTCATATTTCTTTTTTGTTGTTTTTTGTTTAAACTTCTCTGGGCTTGAAAATTCTTACTCTTCCACATCATTTATAGTCCAATTTGTCAAATGTTACCTCTTCTAATCAGGCTTTCCTGGAAATTATGAGAACAATCTCTCTTTCATCTTTGATCTTATAAGCTGTTAAGCACATCATCTCATATCTAACCCATTTTGCTATATATTTATATATGTGCCCTACCTCCATTCTCAGTTTGTAAGCTGGTTGAGGGCAGAGGTAGGACTTAGGTATTTTCTCTATTCCACGACACTTAGCATGATACTTGGACAGTGAGTGATAGGTATGTAAGAGATACTTGTTAAATTAATAAACAAGCGAATGAATATGTTTTTACGTCAGATTACCTAAGATAAAGGTTAAAATATGTAAGTAGAAAAGCATTATGGTTTTGAATAGAGATTTCAAAAGATTCTTTTAAATTAATACTATAAAAGTAAACAACATATTGGTATTTTTAAAAATTTGGTTTCATAACAAAAAATTGTAGATACTAAGGACATTAATATCTAACTCTAACTCTTCTGGCTTCCTTTCATATCCCTTTCCCAAAATGTTCAAGGATGCTTGACTTTTGGTTTTTTCTCTTTTATGCATAAATACACCATACCTTAAACACTCTATGGAGTAAAGAACAAAATTATGACAAAAACCAAAATGACCATGAGTAACTTTTAATACTACCTGTTGGTAGCAACCAGACACACTAGTGCTCTAAGTGATGGTATATATATCTATAAAAGTTTTAAGAACATAGGAGGAATTTGGAGACCATTTTTGCCCAAATAGTATTTGTGCCAAAAACATACAATTAAAAGTGGTGAAAGGACAGTCTCTTCAATAAATGGTGCTAGGAAAACCGAATATCCATATGCAGAAGATGAAACTAGACTCTTATATCTCACCATGCCTAAAGATGAAATGAAAATGGATTAAAGACTTAAATCTAAGATCTAAAACTCTGAAACTACAAAAAGAAAACATCGGGGAAACATTCTAGGACATTGGTCTGGGCAAGGACTTCTTGAGTAACACCTCCAAAGCACAGCCAACCAAAGGAAAATTGGACAAATGGGATCACATCAACTTTAAAAGCTTCCGCACAGCAAAGGAAACAATCAGCAAAGGGAAGAGATAACCCACAGAATGGGAGAAAATATTTGCAAACTACATGTCTGACAAGGGATTAATAACTAGAATATATAAGGAGCTTCTACAGCTTAATAGGAAAATGCCAAATAATCCAATTAAAAAATGAGCAAAGGATCTGAACAGACATTTCTCAAAAGAAGACAAAATAATGGCCAACAGGTATATGAAAAAACAGTCAACATCATTCGTCATCAAAGAAATGCAAATCAAAACTACACCGAGATATCATCTCACACCAAATAAAACGGCTTTTATCAAAAGGCAGGCAACAATGAATGCTGCTGAGGATGTGGAGAAAGGAGAACCCTCATGGACTGTTATTGGGAATGTAAATTAGTGCAACCACTACGGAGGACAATATGGAAGTTTCTCAAAAAACTAAAAATAGAACTACTACCCATCAATCCCCCTGCCGAGTATATATATTCAAAGGATGGAAATTCAGTACATGAAAAAGATACCTGCACTCCATGTCTATTGCAGCACTATTCAAAATAGCCAAGATATGGAATCAAGCTAAGTGTCCATCTGCAGATAAATGGATAAAGAAATGGATAAAGAGATTGTGATAAATATACACAATGGAATATTACATATCCACAAAAAAGAATTAAATCCTTCCATTTGCAACCACATGGATGGAACTGGAGAACACTATGTTAAGTGAAATAATCCAAACACAGAAAGACAAATCTCACATGTGCTTACTCATACGTGGAAGCTAAATATTAAAAAAAATAAATAAAAAAATAAAAAATGATCTCATGGAAACAGAGAGTAAGTAGAATGATGGTTACAAGAGGCTGGAAAGGGTAGCGGGGGAAGGATAAAGTGGAGATTGTTAATGGGTATAAAATATAGGTAGATAGTATGAACAATATTTGATAGCACAACAAAGTCACTATGATCAACAAGTTGGGGTATCCTTTAAAATAACGAAAAGAGTGGAATTGGAATGTTCCTGACACAAAGAAATGTTAAATACCTGAGGTGATGAAAATTCCAATTACCCTGATTTGATGAATTCACATTGTATGCCTATATCAAACATCACATGTACTCTATAATGATATACAATTATTATGTACTCATTATAATTAAAAATAAAATTGAAGCAAAATTTTAAAAAAGATAATGTGACAAAAAGATTCAGTATTATTGGATTTCTAGAGATATAAAATTTTGTTGAACAAAAAAATGTAAAGTCATGAAATGATTCAAAGGTGGAGTAATAAAAATAGCTTTACCAATGAAAACTTATATTTATTATATCATGCTATAAAAAGTCATATACTCCAAATACTCATGACTATTAGTGAAATTCTGGTGAACTAGCTAAACAAAAATGTTTTAGGAGCAGTGAACAGCCAATTAATATATTGCTTCTAACAATTCATATGGCATATAAGAACCATGGGCAGAGATTGCCATTAAAAGCAAATTTTACCTGGTTAGCTTTTTTAGGAATTAATTGTGAAGAGTTCTGGTTGCCTTATTAGTTCAAAATTAAATAATAATAAAACTAGCATATTTATAGTTAAAAGATCATGTATCAAAAATAAAACATAAAATACATTATCAAGGTATAGGCCTGCATTTGGGGTATTCATAAATTATTAATGTTTATTCCTAGTTCACATAAATTTAGTTAGCTTTAAAAGTAATGTTTTTTTTTCTTCTAGCACTAACTTTTTGAATGCATGATTTTATAGAACAAGAGGTTTTTTTGAAGCACTATATGGAGCTATGATAAAAATCCATGAATCCATTTAGGTAGGTTAAAATTGTCAATAGACAAATAGTTCTCTGAAGTTCCAGCACATGATTTCTCAAAGATTCTTATGTTGAACACTAGTACCTTAGGAGGTTAATAAATGCTAAGTAAGGAAAAGAATGAAGAGTTTGCAGAATCTACAAATGTAAGAGTCAATGGACTAAGTAAAAGAAAAAGGATTTCTTCATAAAGCTTTCAATATACCAATGTGCATCATGGACTCTCAAGAAGGACATATAGTGAATAATGCTTGCAAGAATTATTTGACCACAGAGCCACTTTTTCATTGACTATCATGCACCAGCGTGGAAAATATTTTCTGAAATACTGTCTTAGTGTTTCCAAGTGGAAAAAAATGATGTGCATGTAGAATAATCTACCTTACATTTCTGTCGTAAAAAGTTATGTATTAATCTAAAAATGGCCATCAGAAAAGATATACACATTGTTGTTATCATAAAGCTTACATGTTAAGGGAGAGACTTCATAAATAAACTTAGAAATAAAAAAATAATTGCACACTATGATCTATGCTAAGAGGGAAACAAACGATGTTTGGGAAAGTGGGAAGAAATTTGGCATGTTTAGATAGAAGTGCACAAGGGAGGTAACATACACACACCTACCTAGCATGGAGAGATAGGCAGGCTCCAAATCATACAGAGCGTGGATGCCAAAGTAAGGAAGTTTGGAATTTATTCTGTGAGATTTGGGAAGCTTTTGCAGGGTTTTAAGCAGCGAATTATGTTTTTTGATTTACGTTGTGAGATCACTTCTGCTCTGTGGTGGATTGATTAAAAGTGGGCAAGAGTGGAACTCTAGAAGACCAGTTAGGAGGCTGTTGTAATCGGATGAGAGATGAAAGGGATGATGTGTTGTCAGACTCAAGATAGAGTTTGATGCTTTCCAGTGGGAGATAAGAGGGAAGTAGCAAATAAGCATGACCTTGATATTCTTTTCTTCCTCTGGTCGCCTTTCCATATAGCAGAACCAGAGATATTTAGCACTGCTTTATTCCAGAGTATAAAGTATATAAATTACAACTCTCTCTTGAGTTTGACTTTATTTCATGTAATGTTTGGAAGCTTTCCAAAATGCCCAACAAAGAAAATGTGTAAAATCCCTTGAAGTCACATTTTCCCTGTTGCCTGTTTTATTCATCTTATTCTGACACTTTAATTTATTTCAACACACTCCTTCACTTTGAATGAACCTTGTTTGCCTTCACCTTAATTTTGACAGTCTTGTATAGGACATGCAAATGAAAATTAAACTGCTACCATGAAAAATAAGAACATTTTTTGGCAAGGATAGGCCACTATGGCCTTCTCTGCAATAACTGTTCTAATTAGTATCATTTACACCAACCAGATGTTATTTCCCCTAAATTTAAATCGTGCTTCATACCACTTATAGACTTTGAGTCAATGATTAAAAATTAAAAACAAAACTAAGGGACAAAAGTCTTCCATATAGGATGTGTGTGCTACATGAAAGTATTGTGCAGATTAATTTTAACTTCAGGATTTTGGCTGCCCAGAGACATTAGTGGCCAGAACTTCTCAGAAAGAAGGAAAAGTTTTATATGGTAAACACACATACACATACACACACACAGATCAAGTGCCATTCTGAGAGAAAGGTGCCAGGACCTACAAGATACCAGCAGAGATCAACCCCCACAAATCTTGGAGTCCAACGAAAAGGGTAGGTGGGTGGTTTGTTTCTCCCTTCCTCATATCTCTGATTCCTGAGCTGCTGGAGAGCTTTTCTACCCTCATGAGCCCAAGAGCTGTTGCTGCCAATGAACTAAAAGCTTCTTGAGGAGAAAGCACCAGGCTGCCAGCCCCCTTGGGGTGCTTCCTCTCACCAGGGACCCAAACCAGGACAGCCAGTGCCTTATTGCTTCTCCACCCACTGTACACATTTTCCTCCCCAGGGGGTTTCAGCCCCTTAGTTTTTGTCTTACATGTTCCCACACAAACATTTCCCAACCTTCCCAAATCTGGCCCAAAATGCAGGAGCCACAGGGGCCGGTGGGTCCCAGGTGATCTGTGTGACCCCAGAGCCTGGACATTCCATGTGGGCTGCCTTCCAGAGAGAGAGACAGAGACAACTACAGTGCCAGCTTTCCTCCATCCAGACTCTATTCCTCCCCCACCCATGGGTGCAGAGAGACAGTTGAGCTGGGGCTCTCAGGAGGAGTTGCTTCCCCTCTGTTAGTGCATCCACTATACCAGGGCTTCCATTGAGAATGGGGCTCAAGCCTTTCCTCTTAAAGACCTGCAGAGGAGTAAGGGGTGCGTGGACTGTGAGCTCCCTGCTCACTAGCCCTCCCTGGTGCTGCTTGCCCAGCTGCTCCATCAGAGTAGGGCACACCCCAAAGTAGAGGGACCTCAATCCTGCTTGAGCACCCACAGGCAACTTGGGACCAACACACTTCTCCCTGGCATGGTCAAGGATTGATCTTCAGGGACCCAGGGACGGGCCTACAGGCCAGATCCCATACCCCCAGGACTCATTCGTGTTGGTCAGGGGCACAGAGAGGAGATTTATGAACTAATCTGGGGAGGCAAGGGAGCACTCATGGGCAGAACTGAAAAGAGAGCACAGTGTGTGTCCCAGAAGCAGCACACTAGTGGATCACCCTTCCCCCCACAGGAAGGCTGTGCTATCAGCCCAGGACAGGGAACCTCCCAGCCTGTAGCACCACTGTGGGGGAGCTCAGCTAGTTTGAGCTTCTGTCTACTGGCAGACTCCAGAGGGAGACCGCAGAGCAGGGGAGAGGAAAGAAGAATGAAACCCACTGCTGACAGCCAGACTGTGAATATCAGACAGCACCTCCCTGACAAGTAGACTTTCTGCCTGGGTAAGGAAAATTCAGCCCCTCCCGAGTGGATTTCCCCAGAAGCCTGGAGTAGACTTTTGACCCCCACTGAGACAGCTACCTTACCAGCTTTTATGGAGCTTAAGGGTAGGCTCATCTGACCCAAACCCGCAAATCCTCATACCTCCACCCACCTCTGCTCTGGTGGAGAATAAGGACTCACCTGGAAGTTCCAAGACCCTACTCACCGTGTGGGGCACTCAAGTGATTCTGCTGAGGGGCTAGAGTTGGTGACAGATCCCAAAAATAGCACTGCAGCTGGTTCTTTCTAGCAAGCACCACCTAATGACAGGGAAGTCAATTTGTACAGCCCTTTACAACATTTACTGACTTAATCATATAGGGTGTGGTTGATTCTTACACACAAGCACCACCTACTGTTGCAGAGATTAAACTGGATGTGCCAATACAGTTCACACTGTTAAGAAGACCACAGAGCTGGAGAAGGAGAAAGGATTTCAAAGACTTCCATCCTCCCTATGAGTGGGCAGTCAGGGAATCTGCCAACTCACATAGCTCACCACTCCTACATCCCACAAAGAACTGGCACCTGAAAAAACCACCACACTTAGGATATCTATAACCAAGGCATTCATCCAGAACCCAGACCACCATCAAAGTACCCACAAGCAAAGCCAAAATTTCTTACCCAACATATACTACAGACAAAACCCTTATGAGTGAAGGGGGGGAAATACCCCATGTAAACAAAAGAAAATCCAAAAATAAGAAGCAACAGCTGCTGCAGATGAGAAGGAATCAGTGCAAGAACTCTGGAAAAATGAAAAATCAGAGCAAAAAGACACCCCCAGCTCTCTAGCAATGGATACCAACCAAAATGAATATGTTGAAGTGACAGATAAAGAATTCCAAATATGGATTTCAAGGAAAATTAATGAAATCCAAGGGAAAATAGAAAACCAACTCAAAGATGCCAGAGAAACAATTCAGGAAATGAATGTAAAATTCACTGAAGACATTGATATATTAAAACACACACACACACACACACACACACACACACACACACACAAATAGAACTTCTAGAAATGAAAAATTCATTGAAGGAAATACAAAACACAGTGGAAATTTTTAAGAATATAATAGACCAGGCAGAAGAAAGAATCTCAGAGTTTGAAGACAAAATTTTCTAAGTAATTCAGTCAGTCAAAAATAAAGAACAAAGAATTAAGAGGAATGAACAAAGCCTGTAAGAAATATGGGATTATGCAAAATGGCCAAATATAAGAATCATAGGCATCCCTGAGGGTGAAGAAGAAAACACACAAGGGCTGGAAAACCTATTTGAGGGAATAATTGAGGAAAAATTCCCTGGTCCTGCTTGAGATTTAGACAAGCAGGTACAAGAAGCTCATCAAACACCTGGGAGATTCATTGCAAAGAGGAAATCACCAAGACACATAGTCATCACACTGGCCAAAGTCAACATGAAGGAGGAACTCCTGTGAGCCATGAGGTGAAAACATCAAGTAACTTACAAAGGAAAACTCATCAATCTAACTGCAGACTTCTCAATGGAGACCTTCCAAGCCAGAAGGGATTGGGGCCCCATCTTCAGTCTTCATAAACAGAACAACTATGAACCTCGAATTTTGTACCCTGCAACACTAAGTTTCATATATGAAGGAGAAATAAAGACTTTTCCAGATAAACAAAAACTGAGAGAATTTGTCAGGACCAGACCTGCTCTGCAGAAACTACTCAGAACTACATTATACATGAATTATACATGGCATTATCTGAACACCTAGTCTTTTATATTGGAAGCAAACATTCAAATTCGTAAGTTTCTGAAATTTAGCAAGAGTTGTACTAAAGGTATAAAGTAGAATAATTTTATGGGTAAAGCTTATCAGATGGATAAAAGACAATTTATGATACATAAATTTTATCTTTAATAGAAAAAAATTAAGAAAGACCTAATTCAAGGAAAAAATAGCTCATAAGAGTTCTGGGGATAATGAAGAATGACATCAACTACAAAAATAATGGGCCGGGCGTGGTGGCTCACACCTGTAATCCTAGCACTCTGGGAGGCCGAGGCGGGTGGATTGTTTGAGCTCAGGAGTTCGAAACCAGCCTGAGCAAGAGCGAGACCCTGTCTCTACTAAAATTAGAAAGAAATTAATCTGACAACTAAAAATATATAGAAAAAAAAAATTAGCCGGGCATGGTGGCGCATGCCTGTAGTCCCAGCTACACGGGAAGCTGAGGCAGAAGGATCACTTGAGCCCAGGAGTTTGAGGTTGCTGTGAGCTAGGCTGATGCCACGGCACTCTAGCCCAGGCAAAAGAGTGAGACTGTCTCAAAAAAAAATAATAATAATAATGATAGCTAGTACTATGAAAGACCACAATGTAACAGCTTTTCAGAGTGTTTTACATGTATTACCTCATTCGATCCTTATGATAATTCAATGAGATTGTTAGTATTTTTATCCCCATTTTATATTTAAGGAGACTGAAGCACAAAGAGTGATAGATGATAAATGTTAGAAAAGTGTATCAAACTTAGGTAGTAAGAATCTAAAGTACATGCTCGATTCCATATTGCACCCTAGCCATAAAAGAAAATGAATATTTTTATTTATGCACAGAGAAAAGTGTCAAATATATCTCATTGAAGATATAATTAAAATAAAACATGCATTTGTAAAAATAGTTAATTATAGTATAAGAGCCAATACATAAGTTTTGCTTTTATTAGGAGAAAACATTAATTATAATTGTGGTAGTATAATAATAAAGCATAAGGAAAATAAGCAAGAACAATAATTTATAACACCTCCAAATTGTAAAAGAGAGAGATTACTCTTATGAAAAATCTTTTAAAATGGGTCAATTAGAATATCTTTAATTTCATACTACTATAACTTTCAAAAACCAAGTACTGTATGATCTGTCAAAAAACCTACCAATAATAGAATAGCAATTTCAACTAGAGGGACAAAGAGCACCACATATCCTACTTTTATTTAGTTAATATTATATGAAGTAAATGTTTGAGAATGGAAGGCTTAAGTTAGTGATTCAAATGAGTGCAATTTCTAGTTCAAAAAATGGTTACAAATATTATTAAGGAAAACTTTGATAATGTATGTAGAGGACACATGTCAAATACGGAAATGAGTTGAAAATATAGTAAAACTAATTTCTTTGGCCTCAACTACAGTCAACCCTTACTTAACTGGCATAATTCCAATGAGGAATAGATAAGAAGGAAATCACAGATTATCCAGAAATGATTAAAAGAAAACTATAAAACTAATAAAAATATGATATAAATATATTTATTAATAATCTGGTATTTCAGAGTACAGTTCACAAATATTATCAAAAACTTTAAAAGTAATACAAGTACTTTGATTTAAGATCGTATGAATTGTCTGCCAAAACATACTGGGATATTAAACAACTTTTTGGTAAAGATCTATGTGTTCATGAGATTTGAATTAAAGAGGTACATGCCTCCTTTCTCTTTCATCACTTTCTTATCTGAGTTCTACCAAAGTCCTTTTCTCTATGGTATTAGAACACGCCACAAGCACTGCTGTATATGATGTGAGGGATGGGGCCTCCAAGATGTCAACTCTTGCCATCTGTTGGTTACTACAAATGTATTTGGTGTGTAGATGTTTTATTGATTTGTAGAATTTGTGAACAAATATACTTTCTATGATTATTGCTTCAGTTATCTTCTGCCAGATAATGAAGATTTGATTCCCCTCCCAAACATGTAGTCATTTAGATAAACACTTGCTTAAATTTACCTTGGCTTTGCTGCTATAAAATTTATCCATGTATTTTTCATAAATTATTGATTTTTCCATAAATGAATAGTTAGATAAGACTTGATTTTAACTAATTCTGTATTTAGTTGTAATAGAGAAGACTCTAATTTGCTTCAGAAAACTAATACTTTAAGTTCTTTTACAGCACTCAAATTAGCTAGTATGTTATAGCTACCTAAAACTATTTGTTAAATTGAATTAATAAGCTGAAGTTGAATTTCTGAATAAAAAATTAGAAACAAATGACTTCTAACTCACTCATATCTTGATAACATTTTATAGTGAATGGGAAAAAAAAGAAAGTTTCAGTGATTTAGTTTTTGTGACCTGACCATGGTCTCCCAAAAGCAACTCAGTAGAACTAAGATAGAAGTCAGGTTTCTTAACTCTCATCTTAGTGTTATTTCATGTTTCATTTGCATCTTCAAACTAATTTTTTATAATAAACTTTATTTTAAAACAGTTTTAGTGTTACAGAAAAATTGAGAAGATAGTGTAGAGAGCTATATATCTCACACTGAGTTTTTCCTGTTATTAAAATCTTACTTTAGTATGGTATGTTTATTACAATTAATGAACTAGTATTGATACATTATTAACTAAAGCCAAAAATTTATTCAGATTTCTTTAGTTTTACCTAATCCAGATGAATTTTACAGGCTGTTTATTAGTGTTATTGGGCAATGGGGTGGGAGGTGGGGAGGAGAATGGAGGAAAAAAAATGTTCTGAGATAAAAGAAGTTTAAGAAACTCTAAGTTACAGTTAGACATATTTCTTACCTGAAAAACTCAGCACCACTAAGATATGTAATTTAAATCTTAAAGTACAGTCTGGAATATGTTGTACTTTCCATATTGCAACTGACCTGTAATAACTGGACTTTTATTATGTATAACACTTTGAATGACTTATGTTCTAAGGAATATCCTTTGGAAAATTCCGCCCTATACACTGGCCTACAATATTAACTTAGACTGGGTTAGTATAGAAATCTGAAATCATTAAAACTCAGTTTCATTAAAATAATCTCTTGAGTGATGGCTGAGAAATTAATAACAATAGGGTTTAGTTCCTAGAGGTCACTATGACTAAAGGTATAAGGGTAAAGAGAAAATCTATTTTTTTGTGTGCTATTTTGTATCAATTACATGTATTACCTACTAAGATTAACAAAATGCTATAAGTTGGATTACTCACTAATTTAGTCTATTCTGGAAAAAAGTTTACTGTATATAAAAATGGATTTTGCTGCCATGCTATTAATGGTATATGTCCACAGCAATAAAACATTGTTACTAACTAAAATCACACACATATAACCCATTCTCAAATAAATTGATAATTTTTTAACATAAAACTTAAGTGTAATATAAGAATATTTTAGAAAATAACCAATAGAAGTTGTTCTCAGATAAGGTCATAGTAAGAAATCAGAAAATTATGCTCACAAGACATGCATTTTCGTAATTTAATAAAATGAATAGTTTGCCCTATTGACTATAGCTTTTAGCTTGATATAAATAACATGTTTTTAAAAGTTGGTTATTCTAGAGAAGTTAATTCAAATTTACCAGAAGAACACAAAGTAAAAGTTTATTAAACAATGAGTTCTGCAATGAGTGATCCATCATAACTTGGCCTCAGTACGAAAAGAAACTTTCTCAGCCACTTCATTGGGAAATGTCTGTCCAAATAAAATTATTGTAAAATGCTTGGGCAGCAGTCTGTACTGTAGCATATTATTATGATTTATAAAAATAAAATAGTAACTTTTATGTATTTTTTCCCATAAGTTTATATTAGTATTATCATTATTTTACTCTTACAATAATCTTAGGAAGTGTGTTGTATGGATTTATTATTGATCCCTCTTTACAAAGCAGGAATGGGCACGACAGTAAAGGGACATTTCCTGCATTACCCACAGATCTCAGGGCACCATCAACTCTACTCTACTGACCTAGCTCTATGGTAACTCTTCTTAATGAATTAAGAATTAATTAAAAGAGAGGAAAATGATATTAAGTATTTTAAAAATAAAAATATCCTTGGAATTTTAGAATAATCTCTTCAGAATCACAGCAAAATGAGAACTCATTTTCAGGATGATCACCTGAAGGAGATGTTGCATTTTGATCTGCAGCCTCTATTTATTAAGTCAGGAAAAAATAAGGATATATTTTGTAAAAGTTTTCAGGCAACATTTTTTGCTCAGTTTATCCAGGAAAAAGCAACTACTAACCATGTCAAGTTTATCCCTGAACATTTTAGTGAATTCTCTGTTGAAGGTTGCAAATTCCTAGTGAGTAGAAACTATGTGGTCCTCATCAAGTGCTATTATGATACCTATATGGGCTGATGCATAATTAGTGCTTATATATATCTATCTATAAATATTCATGAAGATCAAAAAAGTAGGAAAATGAGTAGTTATTAAAAACTATAGGATTTTCCATCACATTAAAATTTATTCAAGATTAATTAACCATTTGTAAGTTCTTCTCATTTCAAACATGAAAAGAAAAACATTTCAGTACATGAAATCATAGATCATTATTGAATTTCTATGTTAGACTTTCTAGTCACATTTTAAAACAGGGCCAAACTTAATAAAAACATTCCAGTAATCAAGTAAATCTCTTAGGATTATATACTCTTAAGATTGACTTTTTAAGTATGAAATGATTAAGATGTTATGTTGACATGAATAATTTCACAATCAAAAGGAAATGTTGGTACCACAGAAATGGAGTAATATGGTTCCCAGCCATTGTTGTTTAGTACTTTGCATGGTTTAGGATTTTCAAAGTAAGTAAGCAATAGATGGCATTGATGGAGAGCGGATGATGTGAGCCAAGCCACACTAGCAATATTCCTTCCTGTGCCCAGTGAAAAGATTGATTACACAACAGGAGTCTGCATCAGTGAAGTGCTTCAGCTTGGGCAGTGACTGCTTTTGAGATGCTGGAAACCCTGACTCATCTCATTGTGGCTTCTTTTCCTCCTTCATGAGGCACAAAATATAACAGAAGAGAGAACAGAAAGCAAAAAGAAAAAGGTGGAAGAGAGGAAGGGATATTTTGTAACTTTCCAAAATATTTTGATGTTCAACTCTTTGATCTTGCCTTATTTCTATGGGAGTAAGTAATCAAGGTTGCTTGTATTTGGGATTCAGAGGCTTTACTAAGCCAGAGAGAGATCACACTTACCTTCATTACTTTCCCCTCTTACATAGTCTAGCCTCGCCCTGGCCAAATATTGAAAAGAAATGCAAGACTATTTTTCTAAAATATTTTATTCCAGCACACCTTCTTGCTAATAGACTATTCTGCAAGTGCTCAAGGAATTCTGATGGGATTTTTAATTTTATTAATTCAAACTGGTAATGTTTACTCATTTGTTCTGTGCAGTGACTGTAGATTGTTCCTTCCAATTGTTTAGGGTTTGGGGTAGGAGGAAGAGTTGTACAGAATAGGTAGTATTTCTATCCATGGCCCTCCACAAACAGTTCTGACAGATTCCACACTATATTCATCACTGAGGGGCTACCAGCTTTCCCCAGTGTAACTACCTGAATATGCTTGTAATTTAGCTTGGGGATGAACAAATGCACAAAATCTATATTTTTAAAGCAAAATAGGATACATGTCTTAAGAAAACTATAAAGAGAATTCTTTTAATTAAAAAATTAAAAGCACTTGTAAGTCTCTTAAAATTAAAAGTATCATAGGCTAGAATTGGGGGCACACTCAGGAAGGATAAACTTGTGATTATCAGAAAGCTTTATACCCAAGTGGTAAAAGGCTGAATTTGTGAATGGTGGAGGCAAAGCAGAATCCCCGGCAGAGACTGACAGATTGAGAAACACAGAAGTAGAAAAACAAAAATATGTTTAAGTAGCAGAAAGCATTTCTTTTTGGTTGGAATGTAGTGTATAGTAAGTAGGAAGGTTGAGAGAGACAACTACAAAGTGAGGCGAAAGCCAGGAAGCATATATGTATACACCTGTTTACTACATGCACACACTCTAAAAGATTGGCTTGCTAGAACCATATGGAATTCTAGATGGACAATTCCAGATGAGATAACCAAATAGCTTAGAGTTAACACTAAATGATTGGCTTTATATGTTCACTTTTGTGAAGAAAGTCTTTATGAAGCATGCAGTATACTCTATATCTTACTAGAGCATTTATATATTCCTCTTTTTCTAACTGTGTTTCATTAAGCCCTAAAAATTCCTCAGATATATTTTAGAGGACCAAGAAAAAGGGTGGTCAATGAGAGGGTCTTCGTCCCACCTTCTCTTCCTCACTCCCAGGGCAGTTCAACTTATTTTGCTTGTTAGAAGATATCTACAAGATTTCATTTGAAGAAAGAGTTCCACCAATAAAACAAAGTTTGAGTCCAGTGAGAAATTCTTACCTAGTTGTATCACTAAGAAAGTATTGACTCATTCTGAGCATTCCATTTCTTTTAATGTGACATAAATACCATGAATAGATGAATGGATAGAAACATAAACAGCATGTATATGGATGCATGGATAGAAATATTAATAATAGTACCTGGTTTGGGATGTCTGAAAAGTTATACATGTAGGAATAAGTTAAATCAT
This sequence comes from Propithecus perrieri, assembly GCA_963574695.1. Lineage (NCBI taxonomy): Eukaryota > Metazoa > Chordata > Mammalia > Primates > Indriidae > Propithecus > Propithecus perrieri. The sequence goes on from CAUYRB010058400.1 coordinate 19,010, forward strand.
ATTATAAAATGGGTCACTTTTAACCATTTATATTTTAGACAAAATAGAAGTCTTATTTAATACACGGATTTAGGCATTTACAAAATAACTTCTTGGTTTCTTTAGAAAGATCAATGCCAAAAGTTCTCTATACTTTTCAACATGTTTTGTGTCCTTTATTCAAAGGGTCCCTTCTAAAGTATTACTCTTTATATTCTAAGAAAACATACGTGCTTATAACATTTGGCATGTTTCTTACCTAATAGAAAAAGATTTAACAGTAAATATAATCCTAGCTATGTTTATGAAATAAAATATTTCAAACAGACATTTACTCCTTATATTATTCACAAGTCACTCATCAAAATTTAGATTGCATAATCATTTAATCTTTGTCCTATTTAGTGTTATTTATAATTATTTCTGTTATCTAACATTCTTATCCAAATATCCAAATTTCCTTTCATTGTTCCATAGTTCCATATGTGGGAATTCATGATATAAGAACCATCATTTTTGTGTATTGCACAGCAAGGAGCAAATCTTTAGAAAATACCATCCATAGAAATATAATTTGCAATCTTGAGAAGGCTATTCATGACAATAACATTAACAAACATTGAAATATTAAAACTGAAATTTTCACTCTGCTTTGTTTAGCCACTTTTCTTAGTACTTACAGGACTATGGTTTTCATATGTTTTTGAACAGAAAGGATTGTTTGGTTCTTCTAGAAAATGGATTAAAGTTTTAGGAAAAAGGGGGATTTTTTACATACTGTCTACTGTAATGTCTCTGCAGTCATTGACTGGTCTAAGTACAGTGTGAAAGCACAGCAAGTTAATAAGGTGTTTAAAGCCAATTTTTATGTTATAGAATATTTAGAGAAAAAATAGACATATTCAAGATATTCTTTTAAGCTTAATAATATGAATTATTTTAGTATATTCAGGAATGACAGATAATTAAGTACCTGCGAATGCAAAATAGAGTATCTGACTGACCTGCAGGAACTTACATTTCTTGTTAGGGATAAACGATGTGGTCATATGTAAAGGTAACTGCCCAGATCATAAATCTTATGGCGTTTAAAGGCTATAGGATCTCAGAAATCCCTTTAAGCTGAAGTGATGGAGGAAGCTTTCAGGGAGCACAAAGAATTTGTGTTGGTCACTGCAATAACGGAGGAGTATTGAAGCTGTAAAGAGAGGAAGGAGGGAGCCGTTCAACCCAGAGGAGCAAGATGAGCCACGGCAGGGAGGTAGGATCTACTCAGTGTGTTTGGTGACTTGTTGAGACTTCATTGGCTGCAGCGGACGTTTGTCTAGGACAGCAGCAGGAGTCAGAGCTAAACAGGAAGGATGGGCCAGAGGTGGGGAAGGTGATCAGGAAAAAAAATCCTCCTGACATTATTGTAAGTTTCATTATTTTTATATCATATTTTCACATTTATTCTGCGTACTTTTCTGTGGCAAACAGAATAATGCTTCCCCTCAAAGAAAAAATGATGTTACCTTCTTAATGCCTTGAATCTGCGAATATGTTACCTTGTATGGTGACATGTGAAAGAGGAAGGCATAGTGTGGTAGGCTGAATAATGGTCCCCAAAGAGATCCAGGTGCCAATCCCTGGAACCTGTGAATGTTACTTTATACGGTAAAATCGATTTTGCAGCTGTGATTAAATTAAGGATCTTGAAATGGAGGGGTTATCCTGGATTATCCAATGAGCCCTAAATGCAATTATAAATTTCCTTACTAGAGGGAGGAAGAAGGAGATTTTAGGCAGAAGACAGAGAGGACATGTGATGGAAGCAGAATTAGAGAAGATGCTAAGCTTCTGGCTTTGAACGTGGAGGAAAGGGAAGTGAGCCAAGGAATCCAAGAACTGAAGCTCTAGAGTCTAGACAGTAGGAAAACCCAGGAAGCTGATCTTCCCATAGAGCCTCTGGAGTGAGTATAGCCCTTACAACATCTTGATTTTAGCGTCGTAAGACTTGTTTTGGATGTGTGGACTCCAGAAATATAAGAGAATAAATTTCTATTGTGTTAAGCTGTCAAGTTCAAGGCAATGTAGTCTTAAGAAACTAATACACATAAGGAATTAGGTCCTCGTAAAGTCACTGGAAAGGGTGGCCTGGGCTCTGGTGGGCCTTGGGAGTGATCCACGTCGGCTGCCATCAGAACACAGAAGCCAGGTACTGATTGATGAGTACAAACATACAGTTATATAGAAGAAATAAGACCTAGTGCTTGGTAGATCAATAGGGTGACTATAGTTAACAATAATCTATTGTACATTTCAAAATAGGTAGAAGAGAATAATTTGAATGTTCCTAGCATAAAGAAAAGATAAATATTTAAGGCAACAAATACCCCAATTACCCTGATTTGATCTTTACACATTATATGAATGTCTCATATTATCACATGTACCCCCAAAATATGTATATCTATTATGTATCAATAAAAAATAGAAAAAAAATATTTCTTAGAACTTTTGGTCACAGGAAATGAAATATTTTAATTTCAATTCATAACTGTATTTTGTGGCAGAGAAGCGTGATAAGGTAGGCAATAAAAGATTCTCAACCATAAAAAAATTACCAACAGAATTTATCATCTGAACATTTTGGTAGAGTTTCCCACAGGGCAAAAATCAAAAGAAAAAATTTCACTCATATGTATTTCATATATATTATTCTAACAATAATGCATTCCACTATTTTTTGTACAATAATTTAAGGAGGCCCTTTATTTCAAATATAGTTCCTGTGCATATTTCTTCTATTTCATAAAGGCAATTTATTTTAAATGCAATATGATATCAATAATTTTATAGAATTTTAATATACTTTATAAAACATTCCTAAATATGGAAATAAAGTCCTTTGAGAGACTGATAGAAAAGAAAGAACAAAAGCAGCCATATTCCCATCCAGTCACCAGGAAATTCCTCTGTATGGCAGCCTGAAAGTTGGTGAATGGGCATGAGAATGTGTCCTCTGGCCACCTCCTCTAGCACAACTGCCTCTTGACACATGGAAACCTGAAGAATGGGCGTAAGAATCTAGTACAGAAAATCCTCTCGTTCTTCATTAAGACTTTGCTTGTTGTGGGAAGAAAAAGAAAAACAGCAAATTGAGTAAGATGTAGTCCTTTGCCTCACTTTCACCTTCCAGATATCTCAATAGTTTTACAGAGGAGATTGGTAAACACAGTTTTTAGCTTTCCAGCTTCTGCAATAGTAAAAAGTCATTCTAGAAAGAGAGTAGAATGAAAGATGAGCGAGTAAATCCACAGAATTTACTAAAAAGGATTTAGATTACTTACAGGACCATACTAGGCACCATCATTCCCGTGTTTTTATAGATTTATTTTCTAAGCAATATGAATTAATAAAATTATCTCGGTTAATGCAGCAATGTGGAGAGATTACCTGTTGCATGAGGCGCATATATTAGGTCAAGATGAGAAGATAATTAAGAACGGCTTGACTTTTGCTCTTAAGGAGAGTACACACTTAATACAGAAACAGAACTGATACCTGCATAGGGTAATACAGTGTAAATTATATTTGGGAATTCTCAGTGATAAAAATAAATTGGAAATGAATGCAGGAAATTTTCATATGGGAGGAGAATTTTGAAAGAAGAGACTTTGTTCTGCTCAGAAGAGAAGGAAATGCATTTCTGGATGGTGAAGGACAGATCTGCAGTACAGAGGCAGGAGTGAGTATATTCACATGTGCGATTATAGTTGGCTGGTGCAAGAGTCAGCGTGGAGAAGTTATGGAAATGAGTGCTAAGATTGATGTAGTTGCTATGTAGCCAAGGAGCTGAAATTGAGGAACTGATTTTTCTTAGTGAACTTATGACTTAGTAAATTACTGGACTAGGCTCTGAGAAAGGAAGTTAGGAAATAGGACACTTGCAAAATTCATTTCAGGATGCTGAGATGGCATCGAAAGGGCAAAGGTAAATTCTTACATCAACTGCTGATGAGGTTTGACTGGAAAGAGACTATGCCCAGGATATACAAATGGCTCTTTTTTCATGTCTTTTTAAAGTAAAATTAACAATACAGGTAGTTACAAATCAAAAACCACAGTACAGAAAAGTATAAAATAAAAAAGTAAAAGTTTCTCCCACATTCCACCTTACCTCTGAATCTTCTATCTAAACATTGCCACTATTAACTATCTTATGTATCCTTTTGGAAAGCATTTTTCTGACATAAAGATCATACATATTAATGTAGACAAATGGGATAATAATATATGCACAGTACTGACCCTGTCTGTTGAGATCTTTTAATACACCACACATTTTTTACATTTTCTCTTTTTAATTATGATGGGTACATAATAGTTGTGTATCTTTATAGGGTGCATGTGATATTTTGATAGAGGCATGCAATGCAAATTCATCATATCAGGGTAATTGGGACTTTCATCACCTCAGGCATTTAACATTTCTTTGTGTTAGGAACATTCTAATTCCACTCTTTTTGTGATTTTAAAGTATACCTTAACTTATTGTTGATTATAGTCACTTTGTTGTCATATCAAATATTGTTCTTTCTAACTACATTTTTTTCACCCGTTAACCATTCCCACTTTCCTCACCACCCCCCACTACCCTTCCTAGCCTCTGGTAACCAGCATACTACTCTCTGTCTCCGTGAGATCAATTTTATTTAATGTTTAGCTCCCACATGAGAACATTTGAGATTTATCTTTTTCTGCTTGGACATGTGAGATTTATCTTTCTGTGCTTGGGTTACCCAACTTAAGAAAATGTCCCCTGGATCCATCCATGTTGTAGAGAATGGCAGAATTTCATTCTTTTTTGTGGCTATACAATAGTCCATTGTGTATATATATGTACCACAATTTCTTTATCTATTCATTCATCGATGGGCAGTTAGGTTGATTCCAAATCTTGGCTATTTTGAATAGTGCTGCAATATAAATATGGGAGTGGTGTAGATATCTTTTCAATATCCTGAATTCCCATTCTTTGGATATATACTCAGCAGTGGGATTTCTGGGTTATATAGTAGTTCTATTTTCAGTTTTTTGAGAAACATTCATACTGTATTCCATAGTGGTTGCATTAATTTACATTCCCACCAACAGTGTATGAGAATTCCCCTTTCTCCACATCCTTGCCAGCATTCATTATTGCCTGTCTTTTTGATAAAAGCCATTTTATTTACCTGGGGTGAGATGATACCTCGTCATAGTTTTTTTTTTTTTTTTTTTTTGAGACAGAGTCTCACTCTGTTGCCCAGGCTAGAGTGCCGTGGCATCAGCCTAGCTCACAGCAACCTCAAACTCCTGGGCTCAAGCAATCCTTCTGCCTCAGCCTCCCGAGTAGCTGGGGCTACAGGCATGCACCACCATGCCCGGCTAATTTTTCTCTATATTTTTAGTTGTCCAGATAATTTCTTTCTATTTTTAGTAGAGATGGGGTCTCACTCTTGCTCAGGCTGGTCTCGAACTCCTGACCTTGAGCGATCCGCCCACTTCGGCCTCCCAAAGTGCTAGGATTACAGGCATGAGCCATCGCACCCAGGCTGATACCTCGTCATAGTTTTGATTTGCATTTCTCTGAGGATGAATGATGTTGAGCATTTTTTTGCATACCTGTTGGCCATTATTATGTCTTCTTTTGAGAAATGTCTATTCAGATCCTTTGCCCATGTTTTAATCAGATTATTTCATTCTTTTCCCATTGAGATGTTGCCACTCCTTGTATATTCTATTTATTAATCCCTTGTCAGATGGGTAGTTTGCAAATATTTTCGACCATTGTATATAGATCATCTTTTACCTTTTTTGATTGTTTCCTTTGCTGTGGTCCCATATGTCCAGTTTTGCTTTGGTTACCTATGCTTTGGCAGTATTACCCAAGAAGTCCTTGACCAGACCGATGTCCCAAAGTGTTTCCCCATTATTTTCTTTTGGTAATTTTATAGTTTCAGGTCTTAGATTTTAAGTCTTTAATCCATTTTGATTTGATTTTTTTATATGGTGAGAGATAAGGGTCTAATTCCATTCTTCTGCATATGGATATCCAGTTTCCTCAGCACCATTTATTTAAGAGACTATCCTTTCCCCACTGTATGTTCTTGGCACCTAGTGAATGAAGGTAAGTTCTCTATGGTGTGTGGGTTCTTTGTTCTGTTCCATTGGTTTATGGGTCTGTTTTTATGCCAGTACCATGCTGTTTTGGTTACTACAGTTCTGTAGTATAATTTGCAGTTAGGTAATGTGATTCCTCCAGTTTTGTTGTTTTTGCTCAGGATGGCTTTGACTATTCTGGGTCTTTTATGGTTCCATATAAATTTTAACATTATTTTTTCTATTTGTGTGAAGAATGTCATTGGTATTTTAATAGGGATTGCATTGAATCTGTAGATCACTTTGGGTAGTATGAACATTTTAACAATATTGATTCTTCCAATCTAAGAGCATGGAATATCTTTCCTTTTTTTGTGTGTCCTCTTCAACTTCTTTCATCATTGTTATACAGTTTTCATTATAGAGATCTTTCACTTCTTTGGTAAATTTATTCCTAGATATTTTATTTCATTTGTAACTATTGTAAATGGAATTACTTTCTTGGTTTTTTCTTCAGATTCTTTACTGTTGGCATATAGAAATGCTACTGATTTTTGTATGTTGATTTTGTATCCTACAACTTTACTGAATTTGTTTATCAGTTCTAATAGTTTTTTTGGGGGGAGTCTTTATGTTTCTCTAGATGTAAGATCATATCATCTGCAAACAAGGATAATTTGACTTCTTCCTTTCCAATTTGGATGCCCTTTATTTCTTTTTCTTGTCTGATTGCTCTAGCTACAACTTCCAGTACTATGTCGAATAAGAGTGGTGAAAGTAGGCATCCTGATCTTGTTCCAGATTTTAGAGGAAAGGCTTTCAGTTTTTCCCCATTCAGTAGGATACCAGCTGTGGGTCTGTCATATATGGCTTTTATTCTATTGAGGTAAGTTCTTTCTATACCCAGTTTTTTTGAGAGTTTTTATCATGAAGCAGTGTTGGATTTTATGGAATGCTTTTTCAGCATCAGTTGAAATGATCATATGCTTTTTGTCCTTCGTTCTGTTGATATCATGTAGTGCATTGATTGATTTGCATATGTTGAACCATCGTAGCATTCCTGCGGTGAATCCCACTTGATCATGATGAATAATCTTTTGAATGTGTTGTTTAATTTGGTTGCTAGTATTTTGTTGAGGATTTTTGCATCTATGTTATCTATGTTGCACCTATAGTTTTCTTTTATTGTAGACCACACTATTTAATATTGTAACCCCACCCCAGTTATAATCTAAAATTTTCTCTGTAGACCATCTCACTCTCTAAAATATTATATTTTAATTTATTTTATGCATTTTTTGCTAAAGTATAAGTTTCATAAGGACAGTAATTTTGTATATTATTTAATTATTCCTACATAGCTTTCTTTTTTTTTATTTTTTTTTTATTTTTTCTTTTTTTTGAGGAAAGGCTTGGTGAAGATGAGACTTAAACTAGTTCTTCTTTTTTTTTTTTTCTTTTTTGAAACAGAGTCTCACTCTGTTGCCCGGGCTAGAGTGCCATGACATCAGCCTAGCTCACAGCAAGCTCAAATTCCTGGGCTCAAGCAATCCTACTGCCTCAGCCTCCCGAGTAGCTGGGACTACAGACATGTACCACCATGCCCTGCTACTACATAGCTTTCTGAGTAAAGAATTTCTAGACATCTTATGCCCAACCAAGATCATAATCTTTAATAAAATCTTATTCTTCATTAATATTATTTAATTATCATTTAATCACATTCTTCAAATACCTTCCTTCTGATTCTCAAACATCTCCTAACACTGTAAACTTTTCCTTTAATGCATGTTGCTTTAACGTATATTCCTTTAAAAAGCATAATAATAGCATATGGTAGACACCAGTTTGAAAACATTGTATCAGTCAAATAAATAAATCATACCTCTTACTCTAATAAAGGGACAAAAGTAATGCACTGCTATATTTTGATAATTATCCTTTAACATTATTTTTAGATAATACATGGCCTAGTGAAAGAAAATTATTTGGTTGCACAGAATTCTATTTTATAAACATTACAATTGTAAATGGGGTTGACATAGAATGTATAATACTCTGGATTCTCTACACCCAAAATCAAAAGAAATAGTAATGTAAATGATCTAGGTGATAACAACATTTAATAGGCAGTGGTTGTTCTTATACAGGTATACCTTCACTGTATTGTGCTTCTCAGATAATTGCATTTTTCACAAATTGAAGGTTTTGTGGCAACCTAGAATTGAGTAAAGTCTACGAGCGCCATTTTTCCAATAGCATGTGTTTACTTCATGTCTTTGTCACATTTTGATAATTCTCACAATATTTCAAATTTTTTCATTATTATTTTATCTATTATGGTGATCTATTATCAGTGATCTTTGCTGTTACTATTGAAATTGTTTTGGGGTGCCATGAACTGCACCCATATAAAACAGCGAACTTAATCAATAAATGTATGTAGTCTGACTGCTCCACTGACTGGCCATTCACTCATCTCTCTCCTTCTTCTCAGGCCTCCCTGTTCCCTGACATACAACAATATTGAATTAGGCTAGTTAATAACCCTATAATGGACTCTAAGTGTTCAAGAGAAAGGAAGAGCCACATGTCTCTCCCTTTAAATAAAAAGCTAGAAATGATTAAGCTTAGTGAGGAAGGTAAGTTGAAAGCCAAGATAGGCTGACAGCTAAGCCTCTTGTGCCAAACAGCCAAGTTGTGAAAGCAAAGGAAAAGTTCTTGAAGGAAATTAAAAGTGTTACTCCAGTGAACACAGGAATGATAAGAAAACAAAACAGCCCTATTGCTGAGATGGAGAGAGTTTTAGTGGTCAAGGTAAAGATCAAACCAGCCGTAACATTTTCTTAAGCCAAAGCCTAATCCAGAGGAAGGCCCTAACTCTCTTCTATTCTGTGAAGGCTGAGAGAAATGAGGAAGCTGCAGAAGAAAAGACTTAAGCTAGCAGAGGTTGGTTTATGAGATTTAAAGAAAGAAGCTATCCCCATAAGATAAAAATGTAAGGGGAAAGAGCAAGTGCTGATGGAGAAGCTACAGCAAGTTATCCAGACATCTAGCTAAGATAATTGGTGAAGGTGGCTACACTAAACAACAGATTTTCAACACAGACAAAACAGCCTTCTATTGGAAGAAAATACCATCTAGGACTTTCATAGATAGAGAGGAAAAGTCAATGCCTGGCTTCAAAGCTTCAAAAGACACACTGACTCTCTTGTTAGGGGCTAATGCAGCTTGTTACTTTAAGTTGAAGCCATTGCTCATTTATGATTCCAAAAATGCTAGAACCCTTAGAATTACGCTAAATCTTCTCTGGCTGTGCTCCATAAATGGAACAACAAAGCCTAGGTGACAGCACATCGAATTATAGCATGGTTAACTGAATAATTTAAGCCCAGTCTTGAGACATACTGCTCAGAATAAAAGATTCCTTTCAACACATTATTCCTCATTGACATGGCACCTGGTCACCCAGAGCTCTGATGGAGATGTGCACAAAGATTAATGTTGTTTTCATGCCTGCTAATACAACATCCATTCTGTAGCCCATAAATCAAGAAATAATTTCTACTTTCAAGTCTTGCTATTTAAGAAGTACATTTCATTAGGCCAGAGATAGTGATTGCTCTGAGAAATGTGGGCAAAGTAAATTGCAAACCTTCTGGAAAGGATTCACCATTCTAGGTGCCATTAAGAACATTCATGATTCATGGGAGGAGGTTAAGATATCAACATTAATGGGAGTTTGGATGAAATTGATTCCAACCCTCATGGATGACTTTGGGGGGTTCAATACTTTAAAATGGAGGAAGTAACTGCAGATGTGGTAGAAATACCAAGAGAACTAGAATTAGAAGTGGAGCCTAAAAATGTAACTGAATTGCTTCAGTCTCATCATAAAATTTGAGTGGATAAGGAGTTCCTTCATAGTGATGAGCAAAGAAAGTGGTTTCTTTAGAGGGAACCTACTCCTGGTGAAGATGCTGTGAACACTGTTGAAATAGCAACAAAGGATTTAGACTATTCCATAAACTTAGTTGATAAAGCACCGGCAGAGTTTGAGAGGATTGACTCCAATTTTGAAAGAAATGCTACTGTGTGTAAAATGCTATCAAACAGTATCACATGCTACAGAGGAATCTTTCATGAAAGGAAGAGTCCATCAGTGCAGCCAGCTTCATTGTTGTCTGTTTTTAAGAAATTGCCACAGCCACCCCATCCTTCAGCAACCCACTCTCATTAGTCAGCAGCCATCAACGTCAAGGCAAGACCTTCCACCAGCAAAAAGATTATGACTTGCTAAAGGCTAAAATGATCATTAGCATTTTTTTTTTAGCAATAAAGCCCTTTTAAGTAATGCACATTGGTTTTTTCATATATATAATGCTCTTGTGTACTTAATAGACTAAGTATAGTATAAACATTTTTTTATGCACTGGGAAACCAAAAAAATTGTTTGACTTGCTTTATTGAAATTTTTGCTTTATTGCAGTGGTCTAAAACCAAACCCACAATATTTCAAAGGTATTCCTGTATTCACTAAACAATAGTTTTGAGAATTATGATTGCAACAAGTTTATATCAGTTTCACTTCATTTTTTTAGAGTTGCAAAATTTACCACAAGTTTCATCAGATATTTTGGAATGACATAGCAAAATACATCAAGAAAATCTCTAACGCTTTTGACAAATGCTATCAGAGCTTTTTGATTCTTGTCCTCTGTGGAAACATTTGTATATTCACTCAGAAAAATTTAGAAGAAATTATTTTATTGGTAGCATTGCATGTTCCTGTTAAGAAACAGCAAATATTTATTAATAAGGTTAATATGTTAACTTTTTATCTTTCAAATTGTTGTTAATCTCAGTACACTATGGAGAAAAAGAATGTGCCATACATACAAAAAGTTGGTGTCTCATAAAATAAAACATATAGGTGCTTTAGATCTGTCTACCTTTCAGGCACAGGCATGGAGTTACTGTACAACATGAACTGGAATTGTAGAGTACAAATAAGAACATAATATGATTGCAGAGATATGGTATCCCCTGAAGAATATCCTCTGTCAAGACATTTTTCATCTGTGATCAGCATGTAGAGAAGTTATAATGTGTTCTGATAATGTTCTTTATTACCCATGATTAAGTCACACCGAAATGGCACAAAGACTAGGAAACCAATCAAACATTCACTGGAGGCATTCATATTCAATCTCTGGGAGATCCACTTGATTTCTATAAATTGGTAAATATTTAATCATCTATTATCTATGATTTTAAATAAATATAACAACCCTTTTAAAAATAATAATTGAAAATATTTGAATTATATTTTTAATTAAAAAAATAATGAGCTTGTACTGGTAAGCTCGTTCTTATTTTATTATATGTTTTATGCTTTCATAATTAACATTTATTTAATTATTGTAAATTGTGCTGACTGGAGAATTTTTTCCATATCTGATGTCTGCATAACTCTTGAATATTGTTATACATTTAAGGTAAACCTTATTATAAAGCAAATTTATTTATTTACTATGTATGGCCATTAAAAACATTACAATTAGCCTGTTAAAGCCTCTAGTCAGTGGTTTTCAATACTGAACTCTATTGAACACTGTAAACTCACAATTTTAAATGACTTTATATGCAATTAAAAACCTCAGCGAATTTGTGTATGTGTTTATTGCACAATTATATAGCACCTACTCTGTGCCAGGCAATATGCTAAGGACCGAAGGCACCACCATGGATAAGATATCTCTCCCTCACTGAGTATGGTTGGCTGACTAACCACCCCCCATAACCCCCAAAAGATGTAAATGTCCTAATTTCGGGAACATATGAATGATACTATATATGGCAAAGGTTTCGTAGATGTGATCAAGTTAAGGCTTTTGAGATTGTCCTAGGAGTATTGATTTTCAAGGGGGGCCCAAATGCAATTACATGTATTCTTATAAGAGGGAGGCACAGGAAGAGTTGGCACGGACAGAAGAGAAGGCAATGTGACATTGGAAGCAGAGACTGGAGTGCTGTGGCTCCCAGCCACAACATGCCACAACCACCAGAAGCTGGACGAGTCAAGGAACAGATTCTTCCCTAATTGCTCTGGAGGGAATGCAGCCCTGCTTACGTCTTGATTTTGTCCCAGTGACACTGATTTCAGACTTCTGGACTGCAGAGACTGTGAGAAAATAAGTGTATGTTGTTTTAAACAACCAAGTTTATGGTAATTGTCACAAGAGTCATAGGAAACAAATGCACTGAGGAACTAACATTTAGTGAAAGAAACAAACACAAAAAATGATAGTATGGCACAGTGAAGGCCCTATTGGAGGTGTATGGGAATGGAAGGAGAGGGTACAGGGATGGAACATGGACTGCGGTCCACCCACTCTGGTGGGTCAAATTCTGTAAAGCTACTTAGAAGATCTGAACTGAGAGTTGAAATAAAAATAAGAGTTTTCCAAACAAAGAAGAAAGTACAAAATACAGAAACCAAAAAAAGTTGTGAGTTTGATAGTACAAAATTACATTTTGAAATGCACGTTTTAAATCAGTAAGTGATAAGCCTTAAAATAATTTTCATTGATTTTAAAATTTTGATTAGTCATATTTATCAAAAAGCATAAGGCTATGAAGTATTCTTGAAAAAGTAGTATTATATATATTATAAATAAGATAAAGGAATATTCCAGTATTATAAAAGTAAAGAATAATTATTATTTCTGTCATTGCCAGTTGCTGAGGATTTTAGAGAAGTTATTACATAGAAATGTTAATTAAAGCATATCAACAGTACCATAGTTTAATCAGTTGGAGAAAGATTATTTATTCTAATTATATAAATAATTACCAGTCCTTCAAATCCTAATAAAAATAAGGCAACAGTTTTAATAAAAATATCTCTCTTCTTCCATTTTTTTTGGATTAATAAGTATTTTGGCCCAGAAGTTTTTGGCTAAGTGAAAAATAAAGAGAGGTCATTTCTCTGAGTTCTTTTGTCAAAATCAAACTGAAGAAGTAGGATGAGTGAACAAAATATCTGATATTGTGTTTGGGACATCTAGAAATTTTTCAGATTAGACCAGATAGGGGTGAGTTTTGAAATCTATCATCAAGGTTGATTTAAGTAATTTGAGAGAGACAATGGTAAAGAAAAGATGTTGTAACCTATTTGACATTAGGTAGTCACCATAGGAGAGTAAAGATTTTGATTGGCTCACGATGATATACCTATAGTCCCTATCTACATTTAAAAACAAATCCACTGCGTTAAGCAGACTAAAAATAATTTGAAAATTGACTTATTAAATTGATTTAATAAGATTATTTCAGCTTCAGGTGATCCTGTAGAATGGGCTCTCTTCCCCATCTTTGTCTGCTTTCACAGATAAAATGGGGACACTTCAAGCGATTTTTAAGAAGTTGCTTCCTAGAACAATGTAGTAGTAGAAAGTCTTCTTTAGCATGTAGGCATCTCCTGTTCTACTCCCTAGTATGACCTTACTCCAAAGTCAACATTTCCCTTTTGCAGTGAGACTAAAAATGTTTCTGCATCATAATCAAATCTATCACATAGTTGAGCATATTGTTTTTAAGAAAGCATACCTTATCTGCTTTCAACAGATTCTCTTATTACTCATAGGCAGTTTTCTTCCAGATTCCATTTTATTTAGTTATTCTTCATAATAGAATATGTCTCTAATTTTTTAAGCATGATTGAAAGAAATTAGGTAATCCTTTTAACCAAGCTTGAGCCATTTCACATGTAATAATCTTTATGGGAAAATCCATTTGGGATCTATATATTCCACTACCATCACATTTTCCACTCTTTCATTTTGAACTACAATATGGTTTATTTCTGGAAGTTTTGCTTTGACAAGTGTAATTTTGACATTGCATAACATAAGCTTTTTAGTACTATACAGTTACATTTCTCTTGGTCTTGTTGTTACCAATTCTTGCCAGAAAGCAGCTTGTAATCTATTTCTTAAAGAGTGTAAAAAGAAATAGAAAATCTAAAGAAGAATATTAAGTGTCCCTTAACGGTTTGACACTAGCAAGCCTCCTTCTTTAATTGCTTTCCTCTATTCTCAGAGAATTGGTTAGGAACTCTTATTGCTGTTCCATGAATATATATTTCACAATTAACAATACACTTCATTTCTTTAAATCAGTGGATTTTTCTAATAATTAATAGCATACACCTGCATGTTAATCTGAGCAAAAAGTTCATATGAATATTAAATTGCTGAAAAATGCTTTTTCAGGAGAAAGATTTCTACCTACTTTCTAAATTTTGCTTATTTTGTTTATTGAAGTATAATTAGTGTAAAGTAAAATTCACACTTCTTAACTGTACAGTTCTATGAATTTTGGCAAATTTATAGCCAGGCTGGGAATATTTTCATCATCCCAATTTCCTCACAATTATTTTTAGTCAATCCTCTCTCTACTTCCAATCCTAGCAACTGCTCATCTGATTTCTGTCCCAATAGTTTTGCCTTTTTTTAAATGTTGTGTAAAATCATATAGCATGTAGCCATCGTAAGTCTGGCTTCTTTCATGTAGCACAATGCCTTTGAGATTTCTTCCATGTAGAACTGTGTCAGTATTTCATTGCTTTCTATGAGAAATACTCTCTATGGGGATATATTACAGTTTGTTTATCCATTTGCCTTATGAATTGTTTCACTAATAATAATTATATTACTGTTATTGTAAAAACTTAGCTGTTATTTTAAAGTCCTTACTATGTACCAGGTACCGTTGAAGACCTTTTCCATACTAAATAATTTAATATTGCAAATAATACCATAGTATTATTTAACAATAGAGATAGACTTTCAGTATGAAATGAAACCCATCAGACTCCCATCTCCATTACTTACTAGTTTTATGGCCTTAGGCAAGTGACTTAACATCTTCCAATTTTGCACAACTATGAAAAGGAGATGATAATATTATAATACTACCTCCTAGGGCTGTTGTGAAGATTAAATGGGTTAATAACCTGTGAGTACTTATAACAGTATCTGGCTCATAGTGCTCAGTAAATGCCAGTTATATTCAGCTATATACTTTTGAAGAACCATATAAAGTTAGGTTTTAGTATGCCCATTTCAAAGAGGAGACAGGCTCAGAAAATTTCTGACTTCCTCAAGATCACATGATCAGTAAAGTGACAGATCCAAAATTTTAACTCAGCCTTATCTGATTCCAAACTTGATGCTTCTTCCGTGACAAGACACTGCATATCATTAAGTTAAAACTGCTGAAGCCCTCTCTGAAAATATGGCAAGCTAGACATTCCGAGGGACTCTTCCATTAAAATACAGCTAAATCCTGCATAAATTATAAATATACTTTTACTAGCACACACAAAAATGCATTTAAAATTATGGGAAATCTTCGGAACTACAACAAGCTGAAGCCAAAGCAGGCACCTTTCTATGAGCAGTAAACAAACTGAGAAGTAGGGCTACACTGAAAATGCTGATTGAGCACAGAAGCTGAGAGACTATATTGGGCCCTGCCTGAGTATCCCTGGGTATTGCCCCCTGCTTTCAGTGGAATAAGTACAAATCCTCTCTGGAAGAAAATCCTCAGATTTCACAAGAAACAAATTATTTCAACATTATCAAACTTTCCCTGAAAAGTAAATGAAGAATACTCCCAACTCATTTTATGAGGCTGACATAACCTTGATTCCAGAAGCAAACAAACAAACAAAAGAGCTGGATAGAATTTTACAAAAGGAAAATTTTTACAGGCCAGTCTTTTTCTAGAACATAAATGTAAATATCCTGAACAGTATTGGCAAAATAAATCTAGCAAAAGATTTTCTTAAAACATAAAATTATGGTGCAATGAGGGGGAAATTGGGAGAGATTTTGGTCAAAGGATACAAAGTTTCAGTTATGCAATACGAATAAATTCTGGAGATCTAATGTACAGAAATGCAATTATAGTTAATAACATTGTATTATATACTCAAAATTTGCTGAAAGAATAGATCTTAAGTGTTCTCACCACAAAAAAAGAAAAGGTAACTATGTGAGGTGATGAATATGTTAATTGACTTGATTGGAGTAATAATTTCACAGTATATACATATATCAAAACATCAAGTTGTATACCTTAAATATATACAATTTTAATTTGTCAATTAAACCTCACTAAAACTGAAAAAAATATTTGATGAAAAAGTTGGGTTTATTTCAGTAAGGAATAAATAATTACAATATACCACATTGATTAAAGTAGAACTATATGATAAACTTCATTACTACATAGAAATTTAATAAAATTTAGCAATCAGACATAAAATTCTTTGCAAGCTAGGATTTATGAGAATTTTCTTATGTATGTAATAAGAAAACACAAGACATAGGAACATTTCTTGAGATCAGGATACCCATGAACTCTACTTCTATTCAATATTTTATGGGAGGTTCTAGCCCATGCGTGTGGAGCACAAAAGGAAATAAAATGTATAAGTCTTAGAAAGAAAATTTTCAATATTCACAGTACATATGATTGACTACATAGAAAATCCAAAAGAATCTACAAATATTTTGAATTAATAACAGAATTTGCAAAGTGGCTTAATATATAATGAAATACAAAAATCAATTGCATTTCTATATACCAGCATCAAATAATTAGAAAATATAATTCAAAATATGCAAGGATTAAATTATAAAAAGATGGAGCAAATTATAAATTTTGAAAGACAGGAAGATTCAATATCATAAAGATTTCAATTCTCCCCAAATTATTTGTATATTCACTTCATTTGTCTTGAAAATCCCAACAAGATTTTGGCAAGTTGTTTCTGAAATTTACATAGACAAACAAAAGGCTAAGAATAGCCAAAATCATCCTGAAGAAGAATAAAATGAAATAATTTTCTCTACCAGATATTAGTAAAGTATGGTATTGACAGTGGGATAGACTACAAGTAAACTAAATAGAGGAGTCAAACAACATGCTTCATGCTTATATGCTAATTTGGTATATAGCAAAAGTAGTAATATAGTTCACTAGGGAAAGGATCAACTACATAATAAATGATATTAAGAAAATTGAAAATGAATTTCAAGAGTATTAAAAAATGTGAATATAAAAAGTAATAGTTTAAAACTTTTGGAAGAAAACACTGGAGAATATTTTTAAAGTTTTGAGGAAGAGAAGAAATTCTTAAATAAGGCTGAAAGAATACAACTCATAGAAGAAAAAAAGTATAAATTCGACAGCATTAAAATAAAGACCTTCTGTTCATCAAAAAACATTATAAAGAAAATGACAACCCACGTACTGAAAATATTTGCTACACATATCACTGACAAAGAATTTGTATTCTCTAAGTCAATAAGCAAAACCCGAGAAACCTGAATAGTAAAATGGGCCAAAGACTTAAGCAGGCATTCCAGAGAAGAAGAAATACACAAATAGCTTTTAAGCATATGAAAATACGGCCAGCATCATTACCTCTCCACAAAACACTTATTAATTACAAAGCGAAAAAGAGAAACTTTACAGTAGAAAAGCATAGCCAACCTTGTGATCAAAGCGAACATCATCAGTAATGGTACAAATTGAAACCATACACCACCTGATCAAATGCAGTAAGAACACAGCAACACTTCTGTCATAGTTCTGCCAAAGGTGCACAACTTTAATCAAGCCATGATGAAGTATCAAGGAAATTCAAACTAAGGTACATTCTACCGTATCAGTTGGCCAATTATTGTCAAAAGTACCTCAAGAAATGACTGAGGAACTGAGGAAGAAGACTAAAGAGATGTAACTGTTAAAGTAATATGTGACTTTGAACATTCTGAATGGAGATTGAGGATTAGATGGCAGTAATGTATCCATGTTAGTGTTCTGTTTTGAATGGTTGTATTTTGGTTAAGTAGGGGAATATATGTAAGGACATTAATGCTCACTAAATACTAAAGTATTTGGAGGTAACAGGGACATTGTATTAGCAACTTACCTTCAAATGATACTGTGTCTGTAACTTTTCCTTCAATGTAAAAGGAAGAAAACCTTTTTTAATCCTACAAAAAGATTTTGGCAAAATATAAAGTTCTGACAATGTTAGGTGTTGGATAGAAATTAATCTACAAGAATTCTTACACACGACTATTGGGAGTAGAAATTAGTCAGACACTTTGAAAAACAATTTGGCATCATTTTATTTAAAAAAGTTAAACATTCACATATAGTTATGACTCAGGAATTCATGCTATACAAAGAGAAAATCTAGTACATGTGCTCTAAATAATTTATTTAAAAATGTTCATAGTGGCATTGTTTTAGCAAAAATAATAAAAATAAAGTATCTAATCACACAATACAATATTATACAACATTGAAATTATTAAGATGGATGTATTATAGTTATTTAAAGTTAAGTAAAAGAAGCAAGTCACAGAAAGCTAGCCACGGTGTGATTCCATTTTATAAGAATGGAGCTTTATAAGAGCTCAAAAATAAAGCAGTGTTTACACAAGATATTATTTAGAATATATATGTGTAATAAAATTTCTCTTCTTAAGGCAAGGGAATGATTAACACACAATATAGGGTAAGATTATACCTCTGTGGGGAGGCAGGGGGAACAGATTGGATGTAACCACATTGGTAATTTTGGTGGTAAGATTGGTAAAGGTGGTAGCATTTAAGGGGTTTGGTTTCTTAGTATGCTTTATAACTTATATGTATGTTACATATTATATGTATATTGTATGTATCAAATGTTACATAAAAATATTTTTAAATAATTGAAATCATTGAGGAGCGATTTAAGAGAACAGATTAGGTTTTTCCCTTTTAATGGTATTACATCAACATGTTAAGGCTGGAGAGAAAGAAGGAGACTTAGCAAGATCTACCTGTCGGGACATTTTTTTTTTTTTTTTTGACTAATGTAGGCAAACTGTAAACAAAAGAAAAGCCCAGGGCTGAAGCATTAAAATATTGCTTAGTATTATGTCCCAAAGGCCTCAGTTTTTAAAGACTATTTAAAACTGTCTCTACCTCAGCATTAAAGAACAGCAGGGATGGATAAGATACAAAACTCCAAAGAAGTATAGTTTGGTTTGCTGATTTTTCTTGTTTTAAAGAGTCTGTTTGTGGCAGAAAATTAAACTCCTCTTAAAAGCCTTTGCTGTTAACTAAAGAGTTCCATTTCTACTTGTCAGATGGTACTCTAACACATGTAGAAAACAAGCAAATTGATTATGTAAATAGGTAGACAGCTTTATGAAACACAGACTAGTGACCCTTGTAGATCTAAGACTCAATGTTATAAAACATAGATGCTTCCTGACAGCTTTTGCATGTGCTTTGTCTGCAATGAATCCATACATATTGAATCAACATTTAAACTATATGCGAAAGAAAACTTTCATAATAGCCTAATACTGAGCTCACATTCTGAGATATTTTAAAGGAATATTTACCCCAGCAGTCATTGATTAGATAGGTAGGAGTTGTATGGCCACTCCACTGAACATTGTCTTTTCTGTCGAAATAACATCCTTTACTAGTAAGAGACAGCAACACACATGTGTCCCAAAGACATTTGACTGAAAACGTATAATCATCACTTACCTCCTCACAAGGATAATAGAGCAAAGCAGCAGCAGAAGAGTTTATATTTGAAATCTCCAAGTACCCATTTTTGTATTTTTCACTACTTCAGGATGGACAGTACCATATGGCTTCCACATAAGGGGACCTGTTACTAATAAACTAGGACTGATGTGTAATTACGTTTTCAGTGATTCATCTGTGAAACACCCTGGGTTATTTTACATGGAAGCATCTGGTTCACATGTGTACAGTGGTTTTTCTGTGTGATTGACATCTGTATTCTTCTAATAAAATCTCAGTTGCACAGATGTGAGCTGTTGCCTTCTTGTACAGACAAAACTTGCATTCGAAAAATCCTTACCTCAACCCTTCCTTAATATGAACATTTCAATCTTCTTTACACATACACACACACACACACACACACACACACACAC
>CAUYRB010058402.1:0-110027 GCA_963574695.1 Propithecus perrieri
TTGTATACACAAGGAGTGCAATGCGCACTACCCGAATGATGGACATATTTGAAACACGGACTTCGGTGGGGGGGAGAACCAAGAGCAACACACGTAACCTAAACATCTGTACACCCATAATTTGCTGAAATAAAAAAAAAAAAACCGTATTGAAATTATATATTTAATTAATTGAAATGACTTTTCTGGTCTAGAGTATATTTAGAATTCATTATAGAGAATAATGTTACTTTTCTAAGGTTGAATTGAATTACATTGCAATAAATATTATATAGTCGTGTCACCACACTAGCATTCTAATAGTAAATCTTATTTGCTGCTGAAAGCCTGAAATAGCTGGTTACCAGTGTTAGGTATACATCTGTATTTCTTTAGCCTTTTTAGATACTTATATCATCTTTTGGCTTTTTTTAATACTGAATTTAAAAATGATATCCAGGTACTAAAATTTAATCAACTAAATTATTTTACATAAAACAAAATAATTTATATTTGCATAGGGAGTAATATTTGAATACCAGTTGTGCCCCCCACAGATGAATGCCATGAATTTTTTTGTCTGTATGAATTTCTAAAAAAAATAGTGTCATGGGGAAAGTAGCTTTTATAGAAATTAAGATGGTTGGTTGAGTTTGAAGCTGCCTGCCAATTATTCTATTCCACTTACAAAGGTAGGAATGGAAGTAAAAGTTGTTTTGTAATATTTATAAAATACAGATGATGAAAATACTATATTTTTGTGAATATCCCTGTGCCAAAGCAAGAGGAGAGCTATGCTTTTCTGCCATATTATATGCATATGCTCATCAAATATATTGCATCAGTACATTTCTGTGGTTCTCTGTGTCCTTTGTTAAAATAATTGGGACAAGCTAAGATGTCTTCCATAAAGCCTATAATTCAAGGCTAGAAGTTCTCATTTTAAACCCAACATTCCTTCAGTTGCTTCTAATACTTCTTACTTTTTTAGTCTTTTCAAAAATAAACAATCTCTATTTTATTTTTAATCCCTGTGTCTGATCTCATAGATGGCAAGTTATTTTATTTCATCCATTTTCAGGAATGAAAAAGAGAAGACAAATATTAAATTAATCAACTTGCTAATAAATTTAATGAATTAACTTCTTATTTACTGATTAGTCTTCTCTTTAAACATGATTTTATCAAAATACATGATATAACATGAGAGCAAAAAACAGTAAGTTAGCCGAATTTGAAATTTATGATGCATCTTCCTATTCACAGTATGCAATGTAACTTTACAAGGAAGGGATTATTTGTCATGGTGATTTTGTTAACTATAATGTACTTTTTGTCAGATTTCTATAAATTGTCTTATATTTCTACTTCCATTTTTTAAGAATGGAAGTTCTGGGACAATTGATCTTTGCAGTTTTCTCACTTATTAAAATTAATGTCATAGCTGCCTAATATTTAAATCCTGAAGTATTTAAATTTTTAAACAAGCAATGTTAATATAATTTTATATCTAAAAATTATCATGAAAATGTATAAACTATTTATTATATTAACATGACATCTATATTAAGCAAAAATTATTGCAATAATTATCTTCAAATCACATCTTGTCATAATCAATTTCTCTAATTTCTCCTTTAATGTTTAAAAAGAATTGATAAACTTCTCACACGACATTTATGAAAATAATGGATGAGAGATTTTATGTGCCCATGGAAAAAAATGAAAATATTTTATACTCTATGGAAAAGGAAACATGAATAAGACATTTTTTGATGTGGACAGTAACTGTTACTGATGAATTAAGCTAATTATATAATTATTATACTATGCTAATCATATAATTAAATATTGTGCTAATTATATAATTAACTTTATTATGCTAATTATATAATTACTTAATTTCTTTGAATTACTTAAAAACAAGATTTTTTTCATGGCATTCATATTTGTTTAAATACTAGAATATCATTGAGCCTTATACCATATAAAAAAGTCTTTTTCTTTATGACTTTGAAAATTCATTTAGATATTTATGTATATATAATGACAGTCTCTGAATATCCATATGTTCTCCCACATTTCCTAATTCCCTTGTATCCCTCGAATAGAAACGTAATTATTCCTAGTTAATGGTCAGTGAGCAGAACTGCATGTGTCACTTTTAGGACAATAAATTTAAGACCCTTTAGTTTCTCTTCCCCTCCTCTGTTGACCTGGAACCACATGTTCCATGTGATGCATCTGCAGAGTGTGTCCTTAAGTGACTGGTGGAGCAGACTCCCAATCTTTGGTCCTGCTGACTTCTGTAAGACATGAGCAGGAACTGTAATGTTTGGAGGGGTAAAATTATTGATATTTTTGTGTATGTATTTGTGCAATATAACCTAACCTAAACAATAAAAGCCAAATTTAAAAATCAGTTAACTTCTTTCCCCACCTTACTCACATTTTCTTCTCTCTTTCTCCTGATTTTCAATAATCATTTTGATTATTCATATGGATCTAGAAAAAAAAAGAATTCAGTGTTTATGTTATAAACTTTCTGCTGTCTATTTTTTTTCCCAAAACTGTTTTCTGTTTCCTAATCTGGGGTACGTGAGATTGAGGATATAAAATTCTTGTGTATTATTCACTCTTGTCATTCGAATACATGAGAAACTTGAGTTTCTATTAATCACACTTTGAAATTAATAATTATTCAGTGGTTTATGGAAAGTGATAAAAATTCAGCAGTAAATAGGTTAAGAAAAATATGTATTTAAATGCTTCAACAACAGGGAAGAAACAAGTTAGATTTAAGGACTCATCAATTTTTTTTTCCATTTCTACCTCTCAACACTGTATTCTCTCTGGTAGCTTGCTCTTTTCCCACTCTTAATAAACTTCCTCCACTGAGAGGAGGAGCATAGGGCCATAGTAACTAGAGGCTTCTATTAAATGTGGTTAAAATAAGTGATGCATCCACAAAGTGAAGAGACAACCTACAGAATGCGAGAAAATATTTGCAAACTATTCAACTGACAAGGGATTAATAACAAGAATATATATGGAATTCAATAGCAAAAAACAAATAATCTGATTAAAAATGGGCAGAAGATCTGAATAGACATTTCATAGAAGACATACAGATGGCGAACAGGTACATGACAAAAATGCTCAACATTAAGAATTATCGGGGATATGAAAACCAATACCACAATGAGATTTCATCTCACCACAGTTAAAAAACCTATTATCAAAAGGTAGTTGTTAATAGTATTTGTTAACTATTATTAACTAATTAACTATTATTCATAGTATTTGTTAACTATTATTTGATAATGGTTAAAATACCTATTATCAAAAGAACATAAATTATGGCAAGGATGCAGAGAAAGGGGAATACTTACACACTTTTGATGGGAATGTAAATTAGTACAGCTACTATGGAAATAGTATGAAGTTTCCTTGAAAAACAAAAAATAGAACTACCATATGATCCAGCAATCCCATTGCTAGGTATATATCCAAAAGAAAGGAAATCATCATCTTGAAGAGATATGTGCACTCCTATGCTTATTGAAGCACTATTCACAATAACACAAGACATGAATCAACTTGTGTCCATCAGCAGATGAATGGATAAAGAAACTGGTACGCATGCAGCATGGAATAATATTAAAGCATTAAAGGATGAAATCCTGTCACTTGCAACAATAAGAAGGGAACTAGGAGGATGCTATGTTAAGTGAAATAAGCCAGACACAGAAATACAAGTATCCTATGCTGTCACTCACATGTGAGAGCTAGAAAAATTGATTTCATGGAGACAGTTAACAGAATGGTGGTTACCAGAGGTGGGAAGTGTAGGGAGGTGGGGAGTAGTGAATACAAAAATACAGTTAGATAGAAGGAATAAAATCTAGTGTGTGGTGGCACATAGGGTGACTGTAGCTAACAATAATTTATTATATATTTCAAAATAGAAGAGTAAATTTGCAACACATACTATGATAAATGTTTGAGGCAATGGATATCCCAGTTACCAAAAATTGATTATTACATATTGTATGCTTGTATCAAAATATTACATGTACTACCCATAAATATGTAAAACTACTATGTATCCATAAAAAATAAAAATAAAAAATAGGAAGAAAGTAAGTGAAGTTGTGTAAATGGAAGTGCCATAAGGCACACATGAAGTGTGACTGCTTTTAACAGAAAATTATAGACAAAAACAGCTTGTATCAACTGTAAGTCTATAGATGTTAAAA
Organism: Propithecus perrieri; assembly: GCA_963574695.1. Classification (NCBI taxonomy): domain Eukaryota; kingdom Metazoa; phylum Chordata; class Mammalia; order Primates; family Indriidae; genus Propithecus; species Propithecus perrieri. The sequence continues at coordinate 4,239 of CAUYRB010058402.1, forward strand.
AGGGTATGCCTAATTTTAATGAAAAGTCTGTTTCTTTTAAGAGCTAACCTGACTGTTCAGAGACATTCAAATGCATTCTATAAGTTGAAACTGTTCTACAAAATAAAACTGGGAGAGATTTTTTGTATTCTATATTGTCTGTGGGGGAAAAAAAAAGAAGATGATGATTTTTAATGGGATTTATAATTTGGTTTTGTTTTAAAGTTATCTTGAATGACCTTAATAATGGAAGTAGGTTTTCATTTTATTTTTTATTGTTTATGTTGAGTTTGAGCTGTGGTTACACGTTCAGTTTTAAATAGTTTTGTCTGCTGATCAGGTTGAATGAAATGAAGAGTATACTTGAGTTAGTGAATAAAATAAGAGTAACATGTTGGTGTGAATTTGGGGTTATCTGACCAATTTGGGGTACCATGTTGAAGACACTTGAAAACTTCTGGTGGAATATCCAAAATCTACATAAACCATGTAGATTTCTCTGATGAATCTGTCCTCTCGAAATCGGAAATAATTGTTACAACCATAAGTACAGTATATCCTCGATTTAAATATTTCGTGTTTTTCTATACAAATGTTTTGTAAATGAGTCCAGTAATTACTATACCTAAACTTGCTTCTTTTCAAACTTCTCACTGGTGCTGTAATAAAACTAAAATATTGGGGATCCTATGGGAAAATATTCAGTGTTAATGTGACTATAAAGTCAAGAATATTTGATGGATACACAAGCATGTTACTCAGAAATGGAACAAAGGAAAGTCATTCTGTTACTTAGGAATGCATTAATATTAATAATTACCATAAAATTATTGCACTATTTTTTATAAGGGCAGCTTTACAGAAGAGGTTATACTGTCATTAATATGTTCAATTATTTGTGTATCCTTTATCTGTTACTTCCTGTATTTTTACTTGTAAAACTTGTTTTATATGAATCATTTCTCATATCTGTGTGGCAAATGAATTCTCCCTCTAAAGCTTAACTTTTATATAACTTTTAGGAATTGAAAATCCTAATTTTAATATTATTTAATTGATTTTTTCCTATGGTTATGGTTTTTGCATTCACGTTAAGAAGACATGGCCTATATCAAACACATAAAGGTGTTTACCTTTTCCCAATAGGCTTATAATTTTACATAGCATTTTAAAATCTAAAATCTGTCTGGAAGATAATTTAATGTTTTATTCTAGATGAATATCTAATTATCATTGAACTAATTATTAAAAAGAAAGTCCTTTTTCCCATGGAACTACAGTGTCAGATTGATCAGAAAACTAGTCCAACAATACATGTGTATGTCTATTTCTCGATTATTATTTCCCATGTAACATTATTATAAACTTACAATAAGTCTTAATTTCTGATAGTGTAAATGTTCCAGATTTTTTTTCTCTGTAAGTTTATTTTGACTATTTTTAAACATTTTCTTTTTCATATAAATTTTAGAATTATCTTATCAAATTCCACAATGATTCTCTGTGTCAATATGAAACACACTTATCATTATAACTCGAATTAAAATCTGTCTATAAATCAACTTGGGTAGAATCATTTTTATAATATTGACCTGCCAATAAATAAGGAGAGAATAGCTCTATAAATATTACATAATTTTCCATAACACTGTACAGTTTACAGTGTAGAAACTTTAGCATTATTTCTTCGATTCTTCCCTTCGTGTTATTTGAGTTTTGATGTGATTATAAGTAGTATACTTAAATTTCACTTTTGTTTGTTCATTGATGGTATAAGTATATGAATAGTTTTATTGTTTTTGTTCTAGGATCTAGCAGTCTTGCTAAATTTACTTATTAATTATAAAATTGAACATTCTTTTGTGTTTATTATTAATATATACAGTTTAATGTATACAAAAGTCATTTTCTCTGATTCATTTATCCTTTCAAATTACATATAAATGGATTTTTCTAGTTAGTACCAAAGAAAATAAATGCATCAGGAGGGGACAGGGTCATTCTCCTACTTCTTAAGGATCTGAAATAGCCACTCATATTTTGGTCTCTTTAAGAAATAGTTGGGTAAACAGAAAGAAAGTGCTTTACTATGGTGTATTACAATATTACAGTGGGGACTGGTGTTATAGTGCCTGACATTCAGATGGAAACACAGTTGTTTCTACACACAGAAGAGAAAAATGAAAGCCGGGAGATTTTCTGGACATATCTTCACACCAATAAGCCTGTTGGCAAAAACCAAATGAGGAATCTGCTATCCCATAAGCCAAATTACCAATGGCTGAAATCCCTTGGGAATGATAGGCAACATATCCTCATCAGGTCAAGAACCCCAGCCAGCAGTGGTGATTATAAAAATCAAAAGGAACGAGAATGAATATTAGAAAAAAAAATTTACTAATAGAAATTTCGACAGAAATAAAAATGGTAACAGTTATTTGTATTGATTATTTTGAAATATAACTTCATTTCTCTTACTATTTAATATAGGGTGTAATCATGTTTGTTACATTTATGATTTAATCTCAAAATATCATGTGATTAATTACAAAACTTGAGGTGGGAAGGATATCATCCAGAGATATGGGACTTAAAGGTATAATTGATGAGAATTAAATTTATTTCTTCTGTGAAAGACAAATGTGTATGAGGCATAATTAGTTGTAGGAAGCATAATTACCATACATATGCTAGGAACATTCTTAGAAGGCTAATTATGTGATAAAAGATATTTCTGGTTATTAGACACCTGAGGATAGTCGTTTGTATAGTGGAGATAATCAATGTTTCAGGTACACAGGATGTTAATACCCTTCTATGTGGAAGGTGTGAAATAAAGCCTCAGAAACAGTTGATCAATTATTCACAGTGGCTGTGAGAGCACTGAGATTCCAGCTGAAGTAATATAATTAAGAGTCCATCAGAAGCAACAGTCCAGTGGAGACTGTGCTCAGTAGAATACCAAACATGTATATGCTGTGTTCCCTGCCTCTTTGGCTTATTTCCTTTCTGCCCATCTTCCAGACTGAGCTGTCTAGAATTCAACAGATTCTATAAGTACCTGTTATCTTACAAAATATCTTAGTTCATGATACATTCACCTGAGCCCATGTCAGTTGATTAACACCAAGAAATCTGACTCTATAGCTGCCATGATTATTAATAGTAGTATAATGATTCTGTTACTCAAGTTTGACACTTGTCCCTGAGGCCACATCAGAAGAAAAAGGACAAGGGGATTGAGGAAAAGGAAAGAGATGTTTATTAATTTGACAGCAAATGAGGAGGATGGGTGACTCTCATCTTAAAGTATGATCATCCTATCTATAAACAGAAATACAGAGCTTTTAAAGGGGGTTTTCAGCTTCAAGTGATTATTCTTTAACTATATTTGATGGCCCTGATCAAACCAATCTCCAGCAAAGAAAATTTCATGATCTCTGCTCATAAAATTCAGTTAAGCCATCTCTTGTGATACAAAAAAAAAAAAAAAAAAAAGCAAAAAAAACACACGCCCCTGCCCTTTGGATTATAATTTAAAATATATAAAAAGTTTATATAAAATATATAAAATGTTGATGTTAATTATAGCCATATTGATATTTACATTCCAGGTAATCTTAATGAATATTATAGTAGTTTTTATTTGTTAGGGGATTGTTTAGTTGGTTGTTTATTTATTAATTAGTTCCTTGTTTTTGTGAAACTTGAAAAACAAATTCTAAATTTATTTAAAAGTGAAAGTTCAAGTATAACTATGAAACTATTAAAGGCAATCAACTAAACATCATACCATTATAGTACTTAAGAGACTGCAATTGAGGCAAAAATGATAGACGCCCAGGTTTCTAGATTGGTCCACTTACTGGTTTATGCTGCCATTTACTGATATAGGAAATGTTTGAGCAGATGAACAGATTGGTAGCAAAAGATGAAAAATTCATTTGGGACAAACTGAGTTTGCAGAACTCATGGACCAACCAAGCTTATATCCATTAATCTGTTTTATATGTGAATTTCAATCACTGGAGAGGTTTTTTTTTGAATGGAGGCTGAGGTTCGAGAAAGATCAGTACCAATAAAATTGTACTTGAAGTCGTCAGTTTGAAAAAGTTGACCTAAAGAGAATGCAGTCACAGAGGAGACAGTGAGTGCACAAAAAGAAAGGGACATGTTAAAGTTACAACCTTTAAATGCACAAGCACATAAGCCGTTGTATTAAGTTATTAGGACTGCCATAACAAAATACCACAGACTGGGTAGTTTAAACAACAGAAATTCATTTCCTCACAATACTGAAGATCTAGAAGTCCAAAGATCAATGTGTTGGCAAGTTTGGCTTCTTCTTGGCTTGCAGATGGTCACCATCTTGTGGATTCCTCACACGATCAATCTTCTGTGTGGTCTGTGCCCTAATCACCTCTCCAGTTCATATTGGATAACAGCCCATTCAAAACAGAACTTTTATACACATCAAGTCTCTTTAAAAAAAATACACATAATTTTTTAACTTGATAAACTCTTTAATGGCCCTATCTTCAACAAAGTCAAATTCTGAGGTGCTGAAACGTACTTGAACATATGAATTAGGGGGTTTACAATTCAACCCATAATAGTTGTGAATAGAGAAAGATTATCCTGCAATAAAATCTTTCAAAATTGTAGATTACATATCCATAATATGGGCCTAGAATGTGAATAGATACATGATTTGGGGAGAAAGGATTTTTGCTTTTGCTGTATATTATTATTACAAGGATTATCCAAAGAAAGAAAAAAAAAGGAAGGGAAGGGAAGGAATGGGAAGGTGAGTATGGGGAGAGAGAGAGAGAAAGAGAGGAAGGAAGAAAAGAAAGTCTCATCTCATGGTACAATGAGAGAACATTAGAGAATGTTATTATGTCTGTCTTATTTTAAAAATATATCTAAATATTTCCTTATCTGCGTGTTTTCCCTTATTGTTTCCTAAGAGTACTTCAGAAGATTATAGTGCAATAGCTTTAAATGATCAACAGTTACATAGAACAAGATTGTTTTGACAAATAAAAGTGTAGCCAATGACATAAAAAAATCTAACAAAATGGAACGCAGACACAGGACCTACTTAAAAAAAAATACAAAATTTTACTTCTATTTTCTTTGTGAACAAAGAAAACAAAATATACATAAAATGAAACATAATAGAAATTGTCATGTGAATGTCACTCACGAATAAAGAAAAAATGAAATAGCTTGTCATTAAGTATATTAAAATAGTCATATAAGTTTAGTTATAAAAAAGGCTTTGACTAGATTTTCTTAGCTATGGTTGAGAGATCATCACAGTTATACACAGATTATCACATTACATATATATTTAGAGACCTCCAAATATCAAGAGATATGTTTCTAGATTTAATATCATAACATTTCATTTTTATGTGCAATCTCTTTGAGCTATGTAGAAAGTAAAGTACTACACCTTCTCTTAAAATGAAGTAGCTAAAAATTTAAGTGGATGTCTTGAGATTAATTGGCTATGTATTAAAGGAATTCAAATTCTTTTGGTTTTCATGATATTAACTAATTTGGCTTTTTCTTTAAAGCATTTCATTTTTTTTCTGTCCAATCTAAATTATATGCATGGTTTCATGTCCTATTACAATTGCTCCAGTTTTTTTTTGCCAATACATAGCAACACTTTTGCATATTATCAGATTTCCTCTACTTTATCAAGTAAAGCAGAGTTTAAATTGAAATATGTAAAACTTAGTTCCAATTTTCTTTGTGTTCTCTGTCCAAAACAATGTAATTCCTTCAAGCTCTCTAATAAAAATGGTTTCTACTAAACCTCATTGGCTGGTTACTTTTAGAAAGAAATCAGATTCTCCATTATTGTGTCAGGCGCATGGGGAAGAACCTTTCTTTGGCATAATTAGTTCTCTTCTGCCCTGTGTATGCATGGCCCTAAGGATATAATAAATAATATTAACAATTTTCTCTCTGGATCCTGAGGGCTCTCTCCTCAGAATTACACTTGGAAATAAATGTATGCAATTTTAGGAAAAAATATATTTTCTCTACTCCATGTGTTTGAGTGAATAAATAAGTCGATTTAACCATTATCAGCAGAATGGGCAATCATGGCGATTAAAATGTTTTCCAATTTTATTTCAAATCTAATTTAAGAAATATTTTTAGATGAGAAAAAATGTCCAAAACACTAGGTTTTAGAGCACTAAACATAGCCAAACTTAATATACTTGGAATTTATAAGTTTTCTAAATTAGTAACTACATTTCTATAGAATTATAGTTATGTCTGGTTCATCAATTTAGGTGCATATACTAATTCTTTGATCACATCAGTGATTAGCTATATGATTAAATGTGTGTGTTAACTGTTATACTACAAATTCCTTGAGAGTATTTCATTCATATTTGAATCTATTACCAATATGACGAAAAGTATCTCATATATCATAGGTGTTAGATATTTAAGTTTTGAATTAATCTTTTTTAAGTTACTGAAATTATTTATTTCTTAATTTCTACTTTGTATTTTGTCTCTTCTTCATTTCAGTTAAGATCAACTTAATATTTCTATAAGTTCACTAATTCTGAAATGAGCTAAGAAGTATACTCTGAAAAGTCAAAGATTATTCATGCCATATTAGGTAGAATAATATAAAAGGATAATAGCAAGCACTTTTTTGTCATTAACTAGTACTTTGTGAGTTGTCAATTATAGTCTGTGCCTTACCTTAATAGCTGTCATAATTTTTGTTTTGAGGAAGAGTTTATTTGGTATGTTGCACATTCCTACCTCAGTCTTATTTTCTCTTTAAATAATTTTAAGCCTATTTTTAAGTTTCAAGTTAAATTGCAATTGGCGATGGAATGTGAGATTTAATAAGTAATCCCATAAGTGGTATTTTTGCTTGTTTTTTTGCTTGTGTTCAAATCATAGTAAATCAAGGAAAGAAAATATTTCTTATAGAAAGAGAGGATAGTACAAGGCTATAAACTTCTTTAATGCTTAATTATTTTCTTAAAGAGAATCTGGGCTAATGTTTTAAGAATAGATTGATTTTAAAATCCTCTCCTAATTTTTCAGAAATATATTAGGTGATTCACATTTAATTCAAAATATGTTTTATTTCTTACAATATATTTCATAGATCAATATAACTTTGGAAGAAATGTACAATACTGATACATGAAATTTCAAAATAATAAGTCCTATATTCTCATAGAAAATTTAATAGTTTTCCTAAAGTTTATCTAATCTTCTGGAAAAAAAATGCATTTGTCTCTAATCAAATAAATCACATTACATTAAGCACAATCATCACCACAACCAACCAAAAAACCCAGTAGGTTTTGTGCCTAGATAAAATTTACATCTATATTAACAGATCCAATTGTCATTCTTCTTGTGCCCAGATGTGAAAAACTAATGAATTAAATAAGACATCCTCTTTCTTCCCTTGAAAGAACTTTGCTTGCACTATACTACAAATTAACCTTTAGACAATAATAATTAGATCATTACTGCTTTTCAGCTAGTTTCTTATAAAAAAATATGTTCCATCATTCAATCACTAGAAAGAATGACTAACCAAAGAATAGTAACTATTAATGATTCAAGATGAAGGTTAAGACTCAAAAATGCCCATACAACATGCCAAACAGTATGATAAGAATTTTATATACATTGCTGCAATTATTCTATCTCATTTATTTATGAGTAACGTACCATTACTATGCCTATTTTAAGGGTGGACACACATACTTAGATTAAGGGTGCTTTGCTACAAGGTGTGTAAAAAGATCAAACACAATTCAACATACTATCTAACCCAAGAGTTTTTACATTTTTTTAATATTTTATTTTTTGATTACAATTGACATACAATTGTGCATGTTTATAGGGCACGATGAGAGGTTTCATTACATGTGTACAATGTATAATGATCAAATCAGGATAGTCAGCATGTCCATCATCTAAAACCTTTATCATTTCTTTGTGTTGATAACTTTCAAAATCTAACTTTGTCTAGTAAGTTTGAAATATATTAGCTTTATTGTTATTAGCTATAGTCACCCTACTATGTAACATCAGAAGTTATTCTTCCCATCTAACTGCAACTTTGTACCTGTTGATCTATCTCTCCCCATCTCACCCTCTTACTTTTCCCCCACCCTACTCTCATACAGATAATGAGCTAAAAATGTCTAATCTTCAGAGACACAACTAATATATTGGTAGTAGTGAGATAAACTCAAATGATTCATAATCAGTGATTGTAGTACCACCACATCTGCGGGTTGAATACTATAGACAACTATACCCCTCTCGAAAATACAAACAAATAAATGACAATGAAAAGAAACAAAACTGATTTCCATTTTTTACATTAATCTGCCATTCATTTCTCCCTGCCTCCTAATTTTAATAAATAAGAAAAAAATACAAACTTAAAAACATATTTTAAGTTGACAACTGACAATATATATTGTATAAATCAATGAACTCACTAATATTTACTCCAAAATAGTCACTTAGTGTTTTATTTTTTTGATTGGGATTATAAATTATTATAATGCAAATGTAGCAACACCAAGATAAGGACTTCTTTGGTTTATTTTGTTTTGTTTTAGTGTGGCATAATTTCAAGTTGGTTGTTTAATTACATGGGATGGCCTCATTTAGGATTTGAGGTAGGTTGTACTATTAACCCCAATTCCTTGCCCTTCCCTGAATCTATCCCATTCATCTTGTCATGCAATTTTCAAACTCCTTTAATAAAGACAAAGTATATTCTCCCACCCTTTGACTTTGGGATTGGCCAGGCAACTTATTTGGCCAATCGAATAAGGCAGAAGTTCCAAATCTAGGCTTTACTGGGCCTTGAATCCTTCCACTTGTTCATTTGTCCCGCTGCCATTGCCATGAGAAAAATGCTATCCTGCTCGTGAAAGGAGGATGAGAGACACGTGGAACAGAGCCTCCCAGCCTCCCAACAGACCAATCTGCAAAATGAGATAGTTGAGTACTTGTACAGTGAGGCAGAGCCATCTGGTCAAATTCAGCTAAACCCTGGCTGAAATCACCTGACCTAGACATGATCTATAAATAAAAGATTGTTGTAATTTTAAAGCCACTGAGTATGAGACAGTTTGCAATGTAACAAGAATAAATAATACACGATTTACCCTAGAAATGACTCACTTCTAAGCAAAATTTACGCCAATTCTTAATTTTATATTAGAAAAAAGCCATGTAAAAATCACGATTGTATCCCTTTTTTGATATCATTGATGCTACTTGTAAACTGTTGCTAATCACACTGGATAAAAGCTACAGGGAAAAACTAATCTTCTATGTGTTCTCATTGAAACAATGGCATAAACTAATACTTCAGAGAATGTGAGTGACGTAACAAAGCATCTTCTAATTTCTTAAACAAAATCAAACATCCTCTCATGTAGTTCTAATACATCTAAATTTTACCACACATTCTTTTCAAACCTTCAAATACTATTTTCTATTAACTGAGATCTAATTTTGATCAGTGGTGCTGGCATTTTCTTTTAATGACATTGTCATACAAAGTTTTAATACTTAGAGTGGCAAAAGTTTATACACATATATACATATACCCACAGAAGTGACTGCTTTTAGATATCTCCGTGTGATTTTGGATTCCTGCTATTTCTTAGGATAATTGAGTAATGTCAGAAAAGAAAAAGACGAACAGTGTTTGTAATTATTTTTGTAACTTTAATGAATTCTTATAACAATAACACTAGAATAGCAATGACAGCAGCAATATTGCAACTGTTTGGCATATTAGACTCATGCTGTAGAGAATGTACAAATGATAGCAATCAGTTGTACCCCTCCCAGCTGCCATGGCAGAAGGCATACTTGACAATATTGTAATTTAGGAACAAAGTGACGGAAGAAATTGGAGTAACAATCAATCAGTGATTAAGGCAAATTTTCAAAGGAAACTGCTTCACAATTGCTCATAGTTAAACCAGTAAATATAAGTGGTTTTACTAAACTGTTCAACACTTTTGAAGGAAACACAATGATTGTGCTTTTATTGAATTATTTGTTACCAGGTTTGAGATTTTCAGTGGTCACTTTGATAACAAAATTAAAGAGCGTCTTGATTAATATTTATGAATTATTCAATTCATATGTACTGTGCTGCCTGCCTAGTAGGTGCCACTGGGGATTTAGCTGTAAACAAAATACATTTCACCTCTTTTTTCTGGACTTTACATTGGGATTAGGTAGATAATGTGAACAAAATGCTAATATGAATTCAGGCATTGACAAGTATGTTGAAAAGTAATGGGTTAGAAAATAGATTCTCACCTAAATGAGGGAAGAAGGGCAGAAGACAAGTCCCTTTTCAAAGAGCGTTCCTCATCTGAACCACAGAGCACAGAAAATGATATTAGTGACTATTTTCAAGTAATCCCAAGAGGCTTCATCACTAGCCATAGTCTAGATGCATTGAAGAGAAGTTAATTCAATGGGCTCAGTGGATATTTTAGAGCAACAGGGCTTAATTGTCTTGAAGAAACCAGACTGAAGAGGACTCATCACAAAAATCTTTGTTGAGTCAACAAATATTTGAATTTAGACTTGATGTTAAGAAGTTAATCATATGAAAGTTATGAGAGACTTGTGCCCTAGGAAGAAGAAATAATAGAAGCAAAATGTTTGAGGCATTCTTTGGATTGACCCTCTATTAGCCATTTGGTGTGTTAGTTGGACTGCTAAAAGGTGTAATACTTGGCTTCAAGAAAAACATATGTGACACAAACTTGAGCATAAGATGCCTCTACATTCCAAGCATAATATAGTAAAATCTGGATGATAAAAAACAAAGATGTCACTTATTATTCATGCTGATGTTCTGAGGTTTTGTCAGAAGACCTTGCATTTTTTTCTGTTTCCCACTGGGTTCCACATCATCCACTACATCACTCTCCCTAACAACAACCTTCGATTTGCGTAATTTCTTCTTTTTGATTTACTCACATATGATAAATAGGTGGGTAAATCAATTGTCTGTTGTAACTTGACATAGAATTACAGAAAATACATTATTTAAGTGGGTGTTTTATAGTCATCTTGTATATAATTTTGTTTTTATATTATTTTATTAATGGGACATATCAGAGTTAGGCTTCTTATTCTCTCAGTGATGCTTTTTTGCCCATTCTCCTGCATCTGCTTCTCTGACTTCTGGGCCAAGCATTATTTTAGACTTCATCTTCTCCTGCAGAACACCCTTATCATCACAGTTGGAGGCCTGGAAGTGATATACCATCACAGGTTCCAATTTGTGCCTAGAGTTTTCAGAACAGCTTTATAGGCTCTGGTTTATTCTTGCTTCCTTAATTTACATAAAATCTCTGCTCCTGACAGTCCACACCAGACAAAGAAACATAGCCTATTTTGTAAAACCTTTTTAACCAGACCCCACTATAAAGTCAAATCCCTCCACAAAATATCCAATTATTTACAAATCTCTTAGTATTCAAATTGAACCATCACAGATATAATCTAGTACAATTTTAGACTCTCAATAAATATTAATTACATTAATGAATAAATCTTTTATTTCTACATCTTTAGTGTCTAGGATGGGGACTATCACAGAGTATGATTTGATAAATTATTTTTAAAATACATGCAAAATAATAAATGAATAACCTAATCAATCCATCCATCAATGAGAGCCCTCATCAGAAGACACATTAAAGTAGGATACAGGGAACCTTGGGGAAGATTGTCACAATTTATTTCTACTAAGAGATTTTTTAGCATGTAATAAAAAAAGAATATGGCATATTAGTCTGAGAAATGATGACTATTCAAGGAATAGAATTATTTTCCATTAAGCTATTTGTCTACTTTGCTTATTTATTTATGAAAGAATTAGTGAAATAAAATACTTGAGGCTAAATATCATTATGCCATTTCATGTGTTATTAAATGCATTAAGTTATGGACACAGTTGGACACTGTCAAGGAAATATTAATTTTTCTGAATAACTGTCAATTAGTAATTATTGAAAAAGCACAGAGAGCTATGTTAGAACCCTGGGGATAGCACTTTATCTACACAAAAAAGGAGCTATATTTAAAAGAATCAGATTAAAAATACTTGAAGCAAACTTCACATCAGGATAATGTTTGCCCTATATTTCCAATAAAATGCATTCGAATGCATCAGGAGGCAGTAATAGATATTGTAAATGCATCAAACTGTGGAAAGTTCTACAATCCTCATTATACAAATAAGTATTTTAAATATCGTGCTAAGGATAAATCTGGACAATATTCTTATAAATGATAAATTACTATGTAACTATGATAATTCCTGTCTTGAAAAGATCAAAAAAGAAACTCATCTTATATGAAAATATACTTGTTATGATAAAGGTCTACACACAACAGCACTCTCCATTTGAAAAGCAAATGAAATTATAATTTTACTAATATGGAAAGAGAATAAACAGAAGCAAAAATATTAATAGTAGTCCAAATGAAAAACTAAATTATCCATTTGCAACATTATAGATAAGCAAAGAAAATTTTTGATACAGTGTAGTGCTATTGAGCAATAAAAATGGGGTGAACTCTTGCCACTGGTGGCAAAATGGATGAATAACACAGACATAATATTGAACAAAGAAATCCAGTCATAAAAGATTGTATACAATATGCTTTGAGCAAATGGATCTAGATTATTAGAAGTCAGGATAGAGGTTAGACTTTCTTCGGTATTTTTATTTTTTGATTTCAAAATGTTAAAGGAGTACAAATGTTCTGGTTAAATGGATAGCTTTTGTAATACTTGAGTCATGGTTATAGGTATGCCCATTACCCAAATCGTGTCCATTGTACCACTTAGGTAGGTTTTCACACCTCTCCCCTGTCTCCTTCCCTGCTGCATGATTTCCACTGAGATTTACTTCCCTCTGTGCACATGCATGCTCATCAGTTATTTCCAATATAATAGTGAGTACATGTGGTGTGTGTTTTTCCATTCTTGAGATACTATCTGTAGGAGAATGGTCTCTAGTTCCATCCAAATTGTAGCAAGAGGCATAACTCATTTGTTTTTATGGCTAAGTAGTACTCCATGATATACATATACCACATTTTATTAATCCATTCATGGATTTTTGGCCACTTGGGTTGATTCCACATCTTTACAATGTGAATTGTGTTGCAATAAACATTTGAGTTCAAGTGTCTTTTTGATAGAAAGACTTTTTTCACCCTTTGGGTAGATACCTAGTAGTGGGATTGCTGGATCAAATGGTAGGTCGACTTTTACTTCTTTTAGGGATCTCCATATTGTTTTCCACAGAGGTGGTACTAATTGGCAGTCCCACCAAGAGTGTATAAGCATTATTTTCTCTCTGTATCCATGCCAGCATCTACTGTTTTTAGATTTTGTAAAAAAAAAAAAGCCATTCTAACAAGGGGTAATGTGATATCTCATTGTGGTTTTAATTTGCATTTCCTTGATGATTAGTGACTTTGAGCTTTTTTTTTCATACATTTATTGGCCATTTGTCTATCTTCTTTTGAAAATATCTGTTCATACCTTTTGTCCACTTTTTAATGGGGCCGTTTGTTTTTTTCCTGATGATTTGCTTAAGTTCTTTGTAGATTCTCATTATTAGGTCTTTATTGGATATTTTGTTTGCAAATATTTTTTCCGATTCTGTAGGATGTCTATTTGCTCTGTTGATTGTTTCCTTAGCTATCAAAAGTTTTTTAGTTTAATCAAATACCATTTATTTATTTTTGTTGTTGCTCTGATTGCCATTTGGGTCTTAGGCACAAATTCTTTGCCTATGCCGATATCTATTACTAGAAGAGTTTTCCCAACATTTTCCTCTAGAATTCTTATGGGTTAATGCCTTACACTTAAGTCTTTTATCCATCCTGAATTAACTTTTGTGAGTGGTGAGAGACAGGGGTCTGGTTTCATTTTCTGCATATGATTATCCTATATTCCCAGCACTATTTCCTGAATAGGGCTTCTTTTCCCCAGCGTATATTGTCATCTGCTTTGTCAGATTGGTTGGTTGTAGATAGGTGGTTTTATATTTGGGTTTTCTATTATTGTTCCATATCCATTTGGTCTATATCTCTATTTTGGTACAAATACCATGCTTTTTCGAATACAATAGCCTTGTAGTATAGTTTGAAGTCTGATAATGTGATGCCTCCAGATTTGTTCTTTTTGATTAAGATGGCTTTGGCTATTCAGGCTCTTTTCTGGTTCCAAATGAAATGTAGAATTATTTTTTCTGCATCTGCGATGTATGACATTCATAGTTTGTTGGGCATTGCATTGAATTTGTAAAACACTTAGGGTAGCATTAGCATTTTAAGAATGTCAATTCTGCCAATCCATAAGCACGATATGTTTTTCCATTTGTTTGTGTCCTCTGCGATTTCTTTCCTCAGTGTTTTGTAGATCTCTCTCTACAAGGAGATCTTTCACTTCCTTGGTTAAGTATGTTCCTAGGTATTTCATTTCTTTTGTAGCTATTGTGAATGGTATTAAGTCTTTGATTTGACTTTCAGCTTGACTGTTACTGGTGTATAGAAATGCTACTGATGTATGTACATTAATTTTTTTATACTGAGACTTTGCTGAATTTATTTATCAATTCCAGGAATCTCTTGGTGGAGTCTTTGATATTTTCTAGGTAGAATATGATGTCATCAGCGAAGAACTACGGTTTGACCTCCCGTTTCCCAATTTGGATACCATTTATTTCTTTCTCTTGACTGATTGCTCTGGCTTGGACTCCCAGCACTATGGTGAATAGTAGTAGTGACAGTGGCCACCCTTGTCTTGTATCAGTTCTTAGGGGGAATGTATTCAACTCTTCCCCATTCAAAGTGATATTGGATGTGGGTTTGTCATATATGGCCTTTATAATTTTGAGATATATTCCTTCTAAGCCTAGTTTGTTGAGCATTTTAATCATGAAACGGTGCTGGATTTTGTCAAATTCTTTTTTTTGCATCTATCAAGATGGTCGTATGATCTTTGTTTTTCCTTCTTTTTATGAGGTGAATCACATTTATTGATTTGCATATATTGAACCATGCTTCCTTCCCTGAGATGAATCCCACTTGGTCCTGGTGGATTGTCTTTTGAGTATTCTGCTAAATTCTGGTTGCTAGAATTTTATTTCAGATTGTTGCATTTATATTTGTAAGGGATATTGGTCTATAGTTTTATTTTTTGTCGTCGTTGTTGTGTCCCGTCCTGGCTTTGGTATCATAGTAAAAAGGGCTTCATTGAATGAGTTGAGGAGAATTCCCTTCTTCTCAATATTATGAAATAATTATTGTAGTATGGGTACCAGCTCTTCTTTGTGGTTTGGTAGAATTCAGCTATGATCCATCTGGTCCATCCGTTGTTTTCAGGAGGTTTTATTACTGATTTGATCTCAACTGTTCGTTATTGTTCTGTTCAGGAGTTCTATTTCTTCCAGATTGACTCTTGGGAGTTTCCAGGAATTTTCTCATTTTCTCTACATTTTCTAGTTTATGTGTATGGAGATTACTGTGGTATTAATGGATGATGTTTTGTATTTCTGTGGTATCGGTTGTAATGTCTCATTTTTCATTTTTGATTGAGATTATGTAGTTCCTTTCTCTTCTGTTCTTGGATAATATTGCAAGAGGTCTATCAACTGCATTTATCTTTTTAAAGAACCAACTTTTGGTTTCATTGATCCTTTTTGTTTGTTTGCTTGTTTGTTTTGTTTTCCATTTCATTTGGTTGTACTCTGACTTCGTTATTTCTTTTCCTCTGCTGGGTTTGGGTTTGGTTTGTTCTTCTTTCGCTAGTTCTTTGAGGTATGACATTAGATTGTCAATTTGTGATCTTTCTGTCTTTTTGATGTAGGGATGTAAGGCTATGAGTTTTCCCCCAAGGAGTTCTTTTGTTCAGTCCCACAGATTTTAATAGCTTGTTTCCCCTTTGTCATTCAGTTCAAAGAATCTTTTGATTTCCATCTTAATTTTATTTTTGACCCAATAATCATTCAACAGCAGGTTGTTTAATTTCCGTCACTTTTTGTAGATTTGAGTGTGTCTTTTGGAATTGATTTCTAGTACTACTCAGCCATAGAAAGGAATGAAATAGTGTCTTTTGCAGCAACTTGGATGGAACTGGAGGCCATTATCCTAAGTGAAGTATCTCAGGAATGAAAAACCAAACACCACATGTACTCTCTAATAAATGGGAGCTAATCAATGGACACACATGGGCACAAAAAGAAGTAAAGGTCATTGAGATCCAAGAAAGGGGTGGGTAGGAGGGGATGAGGGGTAAAAACTTACCTGTTGGGTATAATGAACACGATTCTGGTGATAGGCACACAAAAAGCCCTGACTTAAGCATTATACAAGGTATCTATGTAACAAAAACATTTGAATGCCCTTAATATTTTGAAATAAAAAAAAAGAAAAAGGCAGCAAAACGAGGATTAATAAAAAGCATATTGCTCTACCCAGAGTTAATTACTGATAAGGTCATTAATGTGTTTCTTCCTTGTATTTTTAAAATTTAGGATGTATGTCAGCAAATATCTAATATTTTCATACTTTGAACTCATTTGAGGTATACAATAGGGATATAACCTTGATACATTGTACATAATTTAATTTTTTATATATTAATGGACATTATTTCTTTTGGTTCTATAATGCTCTCATACATAGTCATTCAAAATATTTTAAGGCTGGTATGGCTCACACCTGTAATCCCAGCACTTCAGGAGGTCAAGGCCGGAGGATTGCTTGAGGCCAGGAGTTTGAGACTAGGATGAGCAACATAGTGAGACCCCTATCTCTAAAAAAAAAAAAAAAATAGTTGGGAGTGGTGGCACATGACTGCAGTCCTAGCTATTTGGGAACTGAGGAAGGAGGATAACTTAGACCCAAGTTTTCAAGGTTGCAATGAGCCATAATTGTGCCACTGCACTCCAGCCTGGACAACAGAGCAAGATCTTGTCTCTAAAAAAATATTATAAAAAAATAAAAAAACAAATATCTTAAAATGTATATAATTATCTTATTAGATAAATTAAAAGACAGGGAAATGACAAAAGCAACATACCTTACTTTGTAACTTCAAAGTGATAATGGGTTTAATTGAACTAATTGAGTCTCCTGAAAGGCAACTCAGTGGCAGAAAATCCATGGTCAATTTTTAATTAGTCAAAGTGTATCCCTGCTCATATTTAATAAACATAACAATAATTGTGCAGAACACTGAATTTTAAGCAAGTGTTAAAATCTACACTAACCTCATTAGAAAAGCCTTAGGAAGATTCTATAAATACTTTATGTTTATACTGCAAGTGATAATGAAATCTATGGGTCGTTGAAAAACCCAAAAGAAGGTACAAATAGTGGAAAATTTATTTCACAGAGCAAAAACAGCTTGTCCACTCGGCTCTTCAAGGATGAGTATAATGAAATGTACATGGGAAGAACAGAATTTTCACTTCTCAAGTTCTAAATAACCAGGAAGAAAAACCCAATCACATAGCACATTAAATGTTTCCTTTTGTAACTTCATTATCTTTATAAAACTAGTTAAACAGGTTTAGTTAATAACAGCAACTAGACCCTTTGACTTTATACAGAAGTCTTTGTATATATGTGGTATATACACTTAGCAAATATATCCAATACATATGTACCTATTTAATATCACTATCCCAATGTTTTAGGGAAGCAAGGGTATTTTCTACTATATAAGAACATTGAAAATACCATTTATTCATTTAATCTTTCATTAATTCTTGTTTATCATTTAAGAACCAGCTGATAGTTCAAAATTCATCCCCTGTTCCAAACTTAAAATCCTCCAGGGGTTTCTAATTGTCTTCCTAGTGAAAACAAAAGTCTTAAATACAGCTTTTCCCTAAGTCACATTTCTTGCCACTCCAGTATCCAGTACATCAGTGTGTCATAAGCAAAGAATTCCTCAAAGTCCCCTGATCTCATCTGAGAGGCATTTTGCCTTTATGCTTTTCCTCATACTCTTTTTTTTCTTTATTCTTTTTATCTAGAACATAGTCCTTCTAAACCTATGACTTTTTGTAACTCAAGTGAAATATTAAGTTTTCAGGGAAGGTTTAACTCCCCACCTTTGCACCAAATGCTGTTTCCACACTGTTACAATGAAAAAGTAATTTTCCCCGACACGTGAAATTTCTCTGGACAACTTCCAATTGTGAATCAGATGCCACCCTCACCATCTTCTCAGAGATAACCCCAGGACTAGATGAGCAATTAGGAAACTCTTTTTAAACAACAAATGTATAGGTAAATGTGTAGTTTTACTTGAAACATCTAATAGAGATGTTCTTAATGTCTTCTCATGGTCTCCTACATAGCAATGTGCAGCTTGATCTTGTCCTTCAACTGCCTCTGTGGCAGATGAAAACTGATTCATCCTTTGGAAGACTTAAGTTGTAAAAATGCAAAACAGCTCTCAGTATTGGTTTTCAAAGGAAAATTTAGGTTGACATAGGTTAACATCATTACATTAGCATAGAATACATGAAGCTGTTTAAAAGAAATGAAATTGCAACATACATTGAGAGAGAAAAAGAGAGACATAGAGAAAGGAAAGGAGAGGAGAGGAGAGGAGAGGAGAGGAGAGGAGAGGAAAGGAAAGGAAAGGAAAGGAAAGGAAAGGAAAGGAAAGGAAAGGAAAGGAAAGGAAAGGAAAAGAAAGGAAGGAAGGAAGGAAGGAAGGAAGGAAGGAAGGAAGGAAGGAAGAAGAAAGAAAGAAAGAAAGAAAGAAAGAAAGAAAGAAAGAAAGAAAGAAAGAAAGAAAGAAAGAAAGAGAAAGAAAGAAAGAAAGAAAGGGAGGGAGAAGAAAAGAAGAGAAAAGAGAAGTAAAAAAATAAAAGAAGCAAGCAAATACCATAATTGAAGAAGAAAAAGATCCCTTGGTGCTATTACCTTTTCCCCCCCTCATCTCACACTCAGAACTTATTCTTCATAATAGAAATAACACAACTCAAAATATGGATGATTTCTGAGAAAGCCTGATCACCGATAAAACATAAACGAGAAAGATCCTAATCCTGAGAAAAACAAAACATTTTGGATTTTGTTTTGTAAGACCATTAAACAGATGCCTTGGCCAATTGAAGAAAATCTCCTCTGACTCTTGTCTTCCAAAGGAATCAGTGCCTGATTTGTGACTTTCCGTACTACAATACATTGCCATTCATTATAACTTAATTTATTCAGATTTTTATTTTCTGATGAAACAGATAGAAATGTTTGCAAATACATGGAGGCAGTCTCTGCTAAAATGTTCAACATAAATTTAGGTAAAGTTATTATTGTTAAATACCATTAAAGCCCGGTGTTAGAGGACCATTTTAAAACAGCACTTCCGAAGTAAACATTTTGAACTTCTAAGGTAGTACCTAGAGGATTATGTAAAGTTCATCTTCTGAAGAAGGATTAAACATATATTTTGAAAGAAACTATAATTTTGCAAAAGAATTTTGTTGGTAAAACATTTATAATTTTAAAGTGATTATAACGATATTGGATCTCAGGAAATACTGTCTTTCTGTATTTTTCTAAGAGTGTCAGTTACACAGGTGCCAAGCTCAGTACTTCTTAGAGCAATGGAGAGGTTTAATTAATTCTTGTTTTCCAAAGGGCTTATATGAAATGATAATAATGTTGATACAAAAAAGACAGCCTTTTAATTGGTTCTAGGTCAAGGAGGTAATGCCCTCTCAGGTGCCTTAGATCAACAAAGTACACATGGCAATTGAAGAGTATTCTGAAATGTAGTTATCTTATAAAATGTGTTCCAGACAAGGACTTTCAGAGGCAATTGTGTGTCTCTAGAATTTATCAGTATTTTTGTCATCATTTTGTTTATACAGCATAGAAATTATTTGCTGACAACTTTATACTCTAACAAATGAAAAATATTCACTTTAATATACTGACATAAAGTGTAACTATAATGTTTGTACCCTCACAAAACCCTGGAATAATAACAAAAAAAAACATTCAGTATTAGTTAATTTTAGTCAATAAGGAGTTAAGTTTCAAATTATAACCTCAGTAAATCAGTAATATGTAATGGTCTAGAATTTAAATACTATGTAAGAACTGAGGCATAATTAAGAAACAGATTTCTAATATTATCTCAGGAATTATAAGCATGTTAAATGAGTCATTAAATTAGACACAGAAAAATAGAGATATAAATATTGAAGCAATAATTTCTTCTTCAGACTTGTCAAATGAGCCTTTCCACATACCAAATTTTTATCACTAGTACACAGAAATGCTCCGTCATTTTCTTCAGGGACATGGGTCCTTCCTGATACTTGTTTTCCTACTTAATACTTATTATTATTAAAATTTATTACAATCAAAAGAGATGTTAAATGGCAAAATTGTAGTCTTCCAAAGCAATTAGAGAGGCAATTTATATTTCTAGATGATGGTTTTGACATTTAATGTGTATATTTGTGGTGAACATGATAAAAGCATCCTTTGGGAAGGTTTGTGTTTAGAATCTGTTTTCATACACACACAAATGCAATATTCTGATTTTCTGATAAATTGTTGGTTTCATATATTAACTCTCATTCAGTTTTAATAATTTATTTATTTATTACATTTGGGCAGGGCAGAATGTGTATCTTACAACTAACCCTATAAACTTCCTCCAAATTAAGAGAATAAAGTCCTTCGAGCTTACTATTTGAGGAGGATCAATTTCTAAGAAAAAGAAATTCAATCTTTTGAAAGGTGTTTTGTAAATAGCAGTTAATATTACACTATGCCACACAATCCTCTTATTTTTTAATGATTACAATAAAAATCCATGCATTATGTACAAAGTGTATAATATAGTACAAAGCACTAAAGAATAGTTTCATAACTCATAAATCAAGGTAATTTCACAAGGCGACTTCATAAATAAAATATCATTTTCATTATGAGATAGTGTTACTGGTTAGGTGATCATCAACATTGGCTTAAAGACATTACTATAATAAGATAATAAATATCCAAACACTTTAAAGTTTAAAAATCACTTATCTATACATTATATTCAATAATTCCATGACATTTGACTACTGCTATCTGAATTTTACAGCTTGGGGAATTGAGACTCAAAAAGTTAGTGACTAAATTAAGGTCACATGACTAAAAACTGGCATAGTCAATATTTTAATTTAGTATCTGTGACACTAAAACTTCACTCTATATGCTATAGTAACTTGCCTCAAATTTAAATATGATAGGCCATACAATATATAATTTAAATTATACCTTTAAGGTGTAGTAGTTGGGAAAATAAAAATATGGTAAGTCTAAAAGTTTTTCTCAGGATCACTGCAAAAATGTCCTACAGTGTTTGCCGTAAGACTTTCATTCTATTTTTCTATTTATGAAGTTTTTTTCCCTAGCACAACATATAGAGAATAAAGAGCATTGTCATGGGAAGTTATTAATTAAGTATATTCATTATTAATATCACTTAATATTATAGCTATGTCTGCTTTTTCACAGTTAATATTGAAATAAATAAAAGTATTTGAATGCCAACTCATTAGACATTACTCTAATTGAAAACTGGAAATAAACAAAACACATGCATTTCACAAAGAAGAAGAAAGAAGAGGAGGTAGAAGAGAAAGAAGAGGAGGTGATCTACTATATGACTTTGGGGAGTTAGTACTTGGCTTGTGTGAGAGGTAATGATGTGTGTGGTTAAGGGTGCAGTCCTCAGTTTGAGACTCTATGTGCTAGTTATTAGCTATATGAGCTTTGGCCCTTCATATAAATTCATTTTCACTCAATTTTCTCATTTGTAAAACTGGTAAGTTAATATACTTAACTAATACACTTTACTAATTTATCACTAACTGTGATAAAAAGGTGTATGAGTTTATGTAGGCAAAGAATTTAGAACAGGATTTGGTATGTATTATATATTCTACAAGCATCACTTATCGATTGCTATATGTGGTTTACTTTGTGTGTTAGGAGATAAAAGTATGACATGTCAAAATTTTACTGTCATATCTAGCTAATGCTATCATCATAGAAATATAAACAAGTTTTATTTCACAAAAGTATTCTCACAAATCACAAAAATATGGCTACATTATAGGGGTAGCAACTAAGCTCCTGGGTACAACTCATAATATTCTATTTATTGTCAATGGCATAGTTTAGCTTTACTGCTTGTTTTAGTAAGAGCTAAAATAAAATTTTTATGGATTAATTTAATTATTTATGTATTTATTTATTGGCTATCATTATAATTTACTATCATGGTTCAATTCTTTTTCATTATGTTTTTATAACAAGAAAGACTTTAATAGAACTCATTAGCCTAGAATTCTGAGTAAGAATAATGGTAAACTATTGCATTTTTATCTCTTAAATAAAATGTGTTATACTAGTGTATAAATGTAACATATCGAAGTTAACTTTAAAATTAATAATAGGTACAATTGATTAATTCATTTATCATGCAAGAAGTGAAATTATTATATTTACATATATTACTTTTATAAAGCTCTACAAGTGTATATGTATGCTCTTTTCATGAGTTGAGCAAAATGAGTTTCAGAAAGACAAAGAGATTTCCTGAAAGGAGGAACTAGAAAACTGGAGATTTGAGATTTGAACTGTACCACTTTTACATCTTCTTTGAAGATCACATTGTATTGTCTACATTAAAATAAAATCAGGTGAGAATTTAGGGCAACTATAGAAAATTATAAGCAAAATTGGAGGAAAATACCATAATTTAGCATAAAATTGGGGGAAATAAAAATCTAGATGATACTGGGCTTTAGAATGTATCTTTGGTTTCCCATGACATTTTGTATTTTATCTTAAAATATTTAAATATATATTTTCTATCACGTATTTGAAATAGCACTCCTTTTTTGGTATCTATTCATTAAATTTAATAACGTTTTATAAATATATCTATTTTTGAACTAGATTTTAGGCTTTTGCTTAGGCTAAATAAGCTGATAACATTGCTAAATATTTTGTATATCTTGCCCATTCTAAAAACCTTAAATAATTTTAAATCCACATTATGCAAATATGCATTGACACATATTTGACAGAACCTTTATCCAAAGTAGACATTAATATATTATATATGATATAGATAAAGTATATTATATGTAGGTTTTTTATTTCAAGTATTAGATATTATGCTTACAATCACTTTAAAGATACACAAACAAGTATTTTGGGACTATTTATTTTCACTTCATTACTTCCGTAATACATATATTTATTAACAAATGAGAATCTTTACAATTTAAAAAAGTGGATTTGGCACTTAAAATTGGACTTATCACAAATAATTTTTTAAAATAGCATTACAGTAATACCTTTCTTTTTTTTCCATATAATGAAATGAATATCATATCATCACACCACTCTGAATCCATAGTTACATCCAGATGTTATAGTGTGTGCATTTGTTTTCTTATTTGTATCATGCATTTGTACACAGTATTTTGTTGGTAGTAATGAGTGTGAAAATTAACATGCAAATATATGTTTAATTGTTACTTTTGAGTAATACTGCTATTTTTATGTTATCTATATTTAAAAGTATCAATATTACAAAAGTAGACCTTTCCACACACACACCTTTTTATATGTATATGTGCATTTTATATATATATACTTAGTTCTATATTTACCTATAGAACTACATATATAAACACAGATGTGTCTATATACAGACATATACATACATATACTTATATTTCATGTAATCATATATATTTATTCGTATTGATATTTTGCTTTTTTTGTCTTTTGCTTATACTTTGCCAGTAACACAATTTGCCTGTTAATTTTTTTATATTTTAACAGAGAAGAGAGAAACTTGCCTCCAATAACTTTAGAAAAGTAATTTCACAGTATGACGCATTGATATTTTCAGAATTGATTTAGATTCAACAATTCAGTTACTAAGACCTTCAGTTTTGAACCAGTCCCTAGTACTGCTGCCTTTGACTATCATAGATTTCAGATAGTCTATTTGCCTGCCAAGTTTAATGTCTCATCATAAATCTCTGCCTTGTTAATTCACATGGCTGGCCTTGTTCTTTCCTACGATATTGTGAGCCATCCTCACCCCCATGTTTCACTTCAAATATCAGCACATTAATTTTCATATTTTAAAATGTCCCTACTCATCTAGAAAAACAAAGATTTTAGGCTAGTGTTTTAATATAAATTCTTGCTGCAATATATTACAGTTACAAGCAACTCCTTGGAATCATTCATGCTAAGGAGGATTGCTGTCAGGCTGACAGCAGAATTTGTAATGTCAATAGAGGTAAACTATCAGAAATATGCCATTTGCTTCTTTTTCAATCCCTTTTAAAGGGAAATACAGAAGGAAAGGGTATTCTTAATGCACAAAAATAAGCAAAATTATCCTAAATGATTCTTTAATAGTTTTTGTTAACTACTGGTTACCAAAATCCAATTGCAATCTTCTCAGTGACTATAAGGAACTAAATGCTCAAGAACTCAATTTGCTGTCAATATCACAGGGAAATGGTTACATGAATGAGCAGGAACATAAAACAGCTGACAGCTATTTGTGATTGAATTGACTATAATGTCAATCAAATTATTCTGCATCCAAGTAGGAAAAATAGTCTTTAGTGCCAGCAATTATTTCAAGGTTGACTTATCTTGTATTTGCTTCGCTGAGCCAAGAAACTCCATCAATAGACATTAACTCTTTTAGCTCAAGTAATATTATTCTGAATAGTCCCTGTTTGATGCTATATTCAGTGATCACAATTTAGACGAAATTTATCAACTAGACAGTCACCAAGATAAAATGGAAAACAACCTAGTTGAATTTTATGTGGTTTTCATAGGGAAAAGGGAGAGCTCTAGGATGTGGGTAGAGTTTTCTTTGGTGAGTGTATGCACATTCGAGACCTGTTTCTAGTCAATGGAGAAATAGAAAAGGCATTAAATATCTGGAGGAATCTTTACTACAATACTATTTATTTGAACTCAAATCTTGATCCCTTGGTGTTCTAATGTTTAGACTTGCTCTTTGAAGCCCTTTGGGCTTGAGAACTATTCTTTTTTTTTTTTTTGAGACAGAGTCTCGCTTTGTTGCCCTGGCTAGAGTGAGTGCCGTGGCGTCATCCTAGCTCACAGCAACCTCAAACTCCTGGGCTCAAGCAATCCTTCTGCCTCAGCCTCCCGAGTAGCTGGGACCACAGGCATGCGCCACCATGCCTGGCTAATTTTTTCTATATATACATTTTTAGTTGTCCAGATCATTTCTTTCTATTTTTTGGTAGGGACGGGGTCTCACTCTTGCTCAGGCTGGTCTTGAATTCCTGACCTTGAGTGATCCACCCACCTCAGCCTCCCAGAGTGCTAGGATTACAGGCGTGAGCCACTGCGCCCGGCCTTGAGAACTATTCTTGACTCTACTACATTGATCCCAATTATTTCAGCTTGAACTCAATCTTGTTTGCTTTGGATTAAACCACTGAATTAACTCATGGCCAATTCTGACAATAACCAATCTAGTCAGGTCCACCAAAAGTGAAATAGTTCTGACCTAAAAAATTATGATTAATAATAGCTTAATATATAGGCATGTTTTGGTTTTTTATTTATATATATAAATGACTTAGTATAAACATATGACACCCAGTTAATGTTTGATTAAATAAAGCATGACATATATACACATAGATAATTAAACCTGAAAATAATATATTAATAAGATGTTTCTAAAAATTGAAAAGTCTCTATAAAATTGTGTTGAACAAAAACCTCTGTTATAAAGGTATATATACAGTTTCATTCAAATTCAGTATCTCCAGCCATACCTGGTATGTGGTAGGTATTCAATATTTATTTCTTGAATTAATAAATAAATGTTATAATCAAAGATTAATAAAAATTGTCATTCATGTATCTATTTTTATCTTTGCATAAAATAGGTAAAAATTAAAGAACAGAATAACAATAATTTTTTTTCTGTGTGGTGAGATTATGGATGAATTTAAGGTTCATTGTCCCTTGCATTCTTTGTTATTGTTCTAATTTTCTATAAAGTTCATTGATTATATTTATAATCTTTCTCTCTCTTTCTCTCTCCCTCTCTCTCTCATACACACACAATCAAATGCTATCAAGTAAAGGGGTATTGTCATAACTCAAGTTAAGGAAAATAAAGATATAAGTAAAGTTTTTTTGGGGGGGAATCAAAAGTAGAATAGTTGAAAGTAATACCATACTCAAAGTTCTCAATATTACATACTTTAAGATAGGCATAGATAGTCTGAATACTCAATGGCCAACATTTCAATGGAGAGAGTACCCATACTCTGCGCATAATGTTGCATAAGAAACCACTTCAATCTTGATGGCTTAAAATGATATGCTTTTGTTGAGCTCATGAAATTTCAGGTAGACCATTTATTTATGTTTGGCTGGAAAACTTTTCTAGTCATTGTTGTGCTTACTCACATGTGTGACACTTGGCTGGCTGTCATCTAGGAAAATAGAGATGACTGGACCACGCATTTCTCTTCTTCCAGCACCCTAGATTGGACGGCATCTTCTCTTAGAGACAGAAAGATTAAATAACAGCAAACGGACAGAAAAAGTGTCTTATGGGGGTATCACATTTAAAATTATTCCTTTAGGCAGAGAGTCATATGGCTGAGAACAAAGTCAGAAAAGCCTGACTATGGAAAGTTATCTTGCAAAGGACAGCTATACAGGGAGGGGTGAAAAATTGAGGCCATTAATAATATCATCACAGAGTAGTTATGTAGCCATGCAAGCTTCTTAATCTAGGAACTGGTCTTTTCAAAATGGGATAGGCTTCAGAACCCAATATTGTTATCAGCCTCTGCTTCTCTTGTGCCAGCTCAGATTTCCTGAACCAGATCTGCTAAATTACTAAAAGGATGCAGTAAAAGAGCCACTAGGCCTTATAGATTTGTCTGTCTGCCTCTGGTCAATGGGAACATATTAAATATATCCAGTAGCCCTAATGATAAGTCATTGTTTTCCACAGTGATGTCCGGGGATGAGACATGCAAAAGATCCCATGGAGTTGGGTCACATGGGAAGTAAACTCTTCAACACCATGCCAAGAGATTTGTTGACGTGGATCGGGAGCCATTTATCAATACCTATAACAGAATAATAAAAAAAGTTATTCAAACCCATTTGGCACTATGAGAGTGTACTGGCATTATATGCACTCATTTGCAACTCATCAAGGTCTTCTACTGCACTCTGAATTGAGATAAACTAGAGTGCTCTTTGTTTTTCCAGAACGATCGGTCCTATAGGGAACCAAGATTTTCTTTTTTATCTTTCTTCTTTTTTTTTAATCAGGAGCAACATCTGAGAGCAA
Source organism: Propithecus perrieri (assembly GCA_963574695.1). Classification (NCBI taxonomy): domain Eukaryota; kingdom Metazoa; phylum Chordata; class Mammalia; order Primates; family Indriidae; genus Propithecus; species Propithecus perrieri. The sequence continues at coordinate 31,744 of CAUYRB010058402.1, forward strand.
AGAAGTGTGGCCATGTAAACACTCAAGGCAAGGTCAGTATCCAATTTCATTTAGGTCTTATATCCTTGATCTAAGTAATATGAACTGTCAATCCATTCACTGAGGTCATATAAATTATCCACAAATCTACTGAAGTCAAAGTAGGCATGAAATGAACTGCCCATCCATCAGCCGAAGTTAAAAAAAAAAAGAAGTTTCGTCTTCCTTTTTTGGGGAAAAAAAAAGAAACATACAATGTTCTTCCTCGAATGTCCTTCATTGCTCTCATAATTCCTGTGTCTATGTCTGTGAATGGCCTGTAAATACCTGACTACAATAGCAATGTGTTGATTTCTTGAGTTTTTGTGACTGATATCTTTCTTAATTTTTGTTGTTGTTGTTGAATGTACCTAGTACTTTCACATCTTGTGCAAATATTTTTATTATTTTTTTAAAATATGTCAACAATATTCCCCATAGTTTCTTTTTTGACCCATTTCCTGAAGCATTTAGGTTCATCCACCATTATGGTGCTCATCAGGTACTGGAAGAAACTCTAAATATACTCTAAATGTTTATAATTTGCTTTCTTTCTTTTAAAAATCAATCCCATCATGTTTATTAAGTAAAATGGGTTAAAATGGTCATTGTGTTTGCTTTTCTATGAGTGAGTAGCCATAGACTTCTCTCTGCCAGGATCTTGGGAGACCTCAAAGACACCTGCTTCAGATACCAGCAAAGACATGTATCAACCAACAAATATCTAAAACAAACTGGTAATTTGAGAGAGAAATGAATTACTACAATAGGAAATTTCCAGCTTGCCAGCCTACTGGCATGCAAAGGTAAAGGAGACAAGGCCTTTCCATAGCTTTAAACCCTGAAGGAAAAACCAACAAACACACAAACAAGCAAACAAATCCCACAAGAATTCATATGCTTTATAGTCAAAAAATGAAGGACTGATAGAATTAAAGGAACAAAGGAAGCTAGTCAAGATGGGGCATTCTGTGGCTGCTCAAACCAGCGGCAAAACAAATGGGAGATTAAACACGTGTACAAGCATATACACACAGATTTACATGCACAAGTTAGATTTGGAGGCTCCTTTTAGAACACAGACCCCAATAAGCCACGAGCTAATATCAAAATCAAACTGGACTTTAGAGACTTACAGGGATTAGGTAAAGAAACAAAATCTATGTCGGATTCTAATCACCTGCTCCGCTCCCAGGCAGAGGCTCCAAATATTCAAGAATATGTTTCAGAGCTTTCATAGCCTCTGTGTGTGTGTGTGTGTTTGTGTGTGTGTGTGTGTGTCTGTGTGTATATCTGGAATACACTTGCCTTTTTTACTTTTATTCTTTTTTTTATTTTCTTTTTTATTTCAAAATATTACAGGGGTACAAATGTTTTTGGTTATAAGAATCGCTTGTCTAGGGCTATAAGTGTGCCTATCACTGAGATAGTGTTCACTGTATCTGTTAGGTAGGTTTTTGCCCAGCCCTTTCTCACCCCCACCCCCCTGCTTGATTTCCCCTGAGTTTAAATTTCTTCTATACACACATGTTATCATGGGTTAGTTCCAATTTAACAGCAAATACATGTGGTGTTTTTTTTTGCCCCATTTGTTAGATACTTCACTTAGAATAATGGTCTCCAGTTCCATCCAAATTGTTACAAAAGGCATTAATTGACCCTTTTTTATGGCAGAGTAGTATTCCATGCTATACATATACCACATTTTGTTAATACACTTATGAGTTGATGGGCACTTGGGTTGATTACACATCTTTGCAATTGTGAATTTTGCTGTAATAAATATTCAAGTGCAAGAGTCTTTTTGATAAAATGACATTTTCCCTTTGGGTAAAAAGCTAGTAGTGGGATTGCTGAATCAAATGATTGGTCTGCTTTTAGTTCTTTGAGGAATCTCCATACTGTTTTCCATAGAGATTGTACTAATTTGGAGTCCCACCAAGAGTGTATAAATTTCCCTTTTTCTCTGCATCCATGCCAGCATTCCTCTTGGACTTTTTAACAAAAGCCATTCTAACTGGGGTAGAGTAATACCTCATTGTGGTTTTAATTTGCATTTCCCTGATGATTAATGATGTTGAGCATTTTTTCAGATGTTTGTTGGCCATTTGCCTTCCTTCTTTTGAGAAGCATCTATTCATATCTTTTGAACACTTTTTAATATGGTTGTTTGTTTTATTCTTGCTGATTTGCTTGAGTTATTTATAGATTGTGGTTATTAGCCCTTTATCAAATGTATAGCTTTCAAATACTTTCTCCCATTCTGTAGGTTGTTTATTTGCTCTGTTGATTATTTCTTTAGCTGTGCAGAAGCTTTTTAAGTTAATCACATCCCATTTATTTATTTTTATTGTTGCTGTGATTGCCATTGGGGTCTTAGTCATCAATTCTTTGCTTATGCCAATATCTGGAAGAGTTTTTTCTACATTTTCTTCTAGAAGTCTTTTGGTTTCACATCTTACATTTAAGTCTTTCATCCATCTTGGATTAATTTTTGTGAATGGTGAGAGATATGGATACTGTTCCATTCGTCTGTATGTGGCTATCCAGTTGTCCCAGCTTCCTTTCCCCACTGTATATTATTGTCAGCTTTGTCAAAGATGGATTGGCTGTATGTGAATGGTTTTATATCTGGGTTGTTCATTCTGTTCCACAGATCCATGCCTATATTTTTGTGCCAATACCATTCTTATTTGGTCACCGTAGCTTTAAAGTATAATTTGAAGTCTGGTAATGTGATACCTTCAAATTTGTTCTTTTTGCTTAGAATTGATATGGTGATTTGGGCTCTTCTCTGGTTCTAAATGAAGCATAGAATTATTTTTTCTATATCTGTGAAATATGATATTGCTATTTTGGTGGGAGTTGCATTGAATCTATTAATCACATCGGGTAATATGGATATTTTAACAAATGTTGATTCTACTGCTCCATGAGCATAATATGTTTTTCCATTTGCTTGTGTCATCTGCAATTTTTTTCCTCAGCATTTTGTAATTCTCTTTGAAGGATTTTTCACCTTCTTGGTTAAGTATATTCCTAGGTATTTTATTTTCTTTGTATTAATAGCTGTTGTGAATGGTATTGAGTCTTTGACTCTCAGCTTGACTCTCAGTTTATTGCTGTATAGGAATGCTAGTGATTTATATACATTGATTTTACAGCTCTGATAATACAATTTCCTTTGGAAGGCCAGTTAATGGAGAATATTCTTGATCTATTTTCAAATGGTCACTCTATTAGTTTTCCAGATTTGCCATAACAAAGTATCACAGAGTAGGTGTCTTAAAACATATATTTGTTTTTCACAGTTCTGGAGGATAGAAATCAAGGTATCTACAGAGTTGCTTTCTTCTGAGGGTCTTTCCCCTTGGTTTATAGATGGCCATCTTCTTCTAGTTTCTTCATTGATCTTCCTATTGTGCCTGCCTGTTTCTGAATCTCTTCCTATAAGGACATCAGTCATATTGAGTTTGGGCCCACCCAAAGGATCTCATATTAAAGTTTTTGTTTTCAAATACAGAACATCTCTTAGTCAGGTTAAGATAAAAACTCACAATAAAAGACAAAGTGTCTCCAAGTAATGAGCATACTAGCAGGACTAGAAAGAGAAGAATAGGCAGAAGACATCTTTGATGTAATAATGTCAGAGAATTTTTCAACATTAATGACGACAACAAATGATAAGTTCAGAAAGCTCAGAGAACACTGTTCAACAGAATACAAAAAGAAAAAAAAAAAAATCCACAACCAGCTATACCATATTCAACTTCAGAAAAGCAAAGACAAAGACAAATCTTAAATATAGCCGGAATGTAGGGGTGAGAAGATACTCGTAAGATAAGAAAAATAAGAATTCTACTGGACTTCTTTTCAGAAGCCATGGAAACATTAAGAGAGTGAAGTGAAATATTTACAGTGTTGAAGGAAAGGAAACATTAACCTAGAATTCTGTATCCAGCAAAAGTATTCATAAAAATGAATAAATAAAGACTTTAAAAAAAAAAAAAAAGACTAAGAGACTTTTGACTCTAGTAGACCTACCTTACAAGACATGTTAAAAGAAGTTCTTTAAAGAGAAAGAAAATGATGTAGGTCAAAAATTCATATATACAAAAAAAAAAAAGAAAGAAAAAGAATGGCATCATAGAAGAAATAAACAATGGTCAGTAAAAAATTTTTATTTTCTGATTCTTAATTTATCTAATACATAATTAAGTTTTGAAGCAATATCAGCCAGAATATATTGAATAATTATAGCATGTAAATAAGTGAAATGACTGGCAGCAATGTTATAATGAATGGGAGACAAAATCGAGAATGCTTTGTTAAAGGTTTTCTGCACTACATCTGAACATATAGTGTTATTTGAAAGTGGAGTCAGGTTAGTTGAAACTCCATTTTACAAATTTGGGGGCAGTAACCAAATTTTTTTCAGAGCATTATGGAGGTACAAACATTGTGGTTACATAAATTGATTTTGTACAGTTTGCATTCAAGTTATGTGTGCCCATCACCCAGATAGTGTGAATTTTACTCATTAGGTGTGAATTTACTCATCCCTTCCTTCCCCCTCCCATCTGCTTAATTTCCAATGAGTTTTATTTCCATATGTGCACATAAATGCTGATCAGTTAGTTCCAATTTAATGTGGAGTATATGTTGTGTTTGTTTTTCCATTTTTGCGATACTTCACTTAGAAGAAGGGTCTCCACTTCCGTCTAGGTTATTATAAGAGGTATTAGTTCACCATTGTTTTATGGCTGAATAGTACTCCATGGTATACTTATACCATATTTTATCAATCCACTCATGTATTGATGAGCACTTGGATTGTTTCCACATCTTTACAATTGTGAGGTGTGCTGCTATAAACATTCTGGTGCAGGCGTCTTTTTTATAAAATGTCGTTTTTCCTTTGGGTAAATACCCAGTAGTGGGTTTACTGAGTCAAATGGTAGGTCTACTTTTAGTTCTTTGAAGTATCTCCATACTACTTTCCATAGAGGTTGTACTAGTTTGCAGTCCCACCAACAGTGTATTAGTGTTCTGATGTCTCCACATCAATGCCAGCATTTGTTTTTTGGGGACTTTTTGATAAAAGCCATTCTCATTGAAGTTAGCTAATATCTCATTGTGGTTTTGATTTATAGTTCCCTGATAGTTCCCTGAGACATTGAGCATTTTTTCATGTTTTTTGGCCGTTAGTCTATCTTCTTCTGAAAAGTTTCTGTTCATGTCTTTTCTTTTTAGATTCTGGTTATCAACCCTTTATTGGATGTATAGCATGCAAGTATTTTCTCCCATTCTGTAGGTTGCCTATTTGCTCTATTGTTTTCTTGGCTGTGCAGAAGCTTTTTAATATGGTCAGGTCCCATTTATTTATTTTTGTTGTTGCTGTGATTGCTTTTTGTGTCTTCTTCTTAAATTCATTGCCTAGGCTGATGTCTACAAGACTTTTTCTAACATTTTCTTCTAGAATTCTTATGGTTTCATGTCTTAGGTTTAAGTCTGTTATCCATTGCAAATTAATTGTTGTGAGTGGTGAGAGGTGTGGATCCTGTTTCAGTCTTCTACATGTGGCTATCCAATTTTCCCAGCACCATTTATTGAACAGGGATTCTTTTCCCCAGTGTATGTTTTTGTCTGCTTTGTCAAAGATCAGATAGCAATATGAGCACTGTTTTATATCTGGGTTCTCTATTGTTATCCAAATTTTTAAATGTATAATTGATATGATAAAAGAGAAGAGAAAATAAAATCATATAAAATGCTCATTTAAAACCAAGGAAGGCCAAAAAAGAGAGAAAACAAAAAAAGGAAACAAAGAACAGCTGCAATTAATAGAAAATGAAATTAAATATGGTAGATTATTTTATATATTTTAAACAAGAGTAAAGTACTCTAAAGCACAGTTCTTTGGCTGCTTCTACCCAGAATGGTCCAGGCTAGATCATGTTGGCTATCAGAATTTTTTTTTTTATTGAGGAGGAGGTATAAACTGGTTTTAGGTAAATTAGAGTGAGAAGGATACAAGTGAAATTGAACATTTCTTAAAGCTCATTATTCAACACTGTTGTATGAAAATAAGGATGCTGATCAAAAGGAAAATTGAAATTATCTTGTATTCCCTTACTAGTATGTTACAATGATCTTGAAATTGTGATTATTTTACAAACTAATTTGAATTTATTTTAATAAAATTCTGAGAATATTATCAATAATTTTCTATTTTGAAAAGCTTACATTTCATTATAAATAAGAAAATAGCAAATTGAAATATATTATTAAATAAGTTAAATGATAACATCTTGGGCTTCAAGTATGATTTTACCTAAAAATATGACCTTGTACATTTGAATACATTTGAAGTATAATAAAAATGGTATAAAAATATGCCTAGAAAATGGTTATCAAAAGTTTTTTCTCAAATAATATCTTCAAGAAATATAACTGGGTAAAATTTTGTAGACAGGACATGAAAAAATTCACAAAAAAGAAATAAATGAAAAAACAAGACTTCATAAAAAATAAAACTTTTGTTTTTCAAAGGCATATTTATGCAAATGAAAATGTAAGGTACAGTTGGGGGAACACACCCACATACATATATACCTACACACATCATATATTCATATGTGTGTGTGTGTGCATGTGTGTAGGTATATATGTTTCTGTGTATATATGTATACACACACATGTGTAATGCATGCCTGATCCTAAAGTTATTTCCCAGAATATGTAAAGATATAAAGGACCCAAGTATATCAATGTATGAAAGACATGCAACTCAACCAAAAATGAGTAAAATATTTTAACATATATTTACAAAAGAATATGTATCCAATAAACACGTAGAAAGATGACTGACATAATTAGCTATTAGAGAAATTCAAATTGAAATTGGCATGAGATAATTTTGCTTATCAGCTGGAATGGCTCAAACTAAAATTATAAAATTCAAAATTGTATCAAGGATGTGGAACAATTATAACTCGTATTTTTACATTTATTGTAGAAAAATAAAATGACACAATCACTTGAGAAACATTTTGACATTGTTCCATGAAGTTGTCCATTCTGGTGATCTAGCAATTTTACCCTAAGTTATTTACCCAAGAGATAAGAAAACATGTTTATAAAAGCACATGTTCAAGAATGTTCACATAGTTTATATTAGTTTTCTATTATTGTGAAATAAATTGGCAAAAGATTAACAACTTAAAACAGCATCTATATATTATTTCACAGGTTAGAAGTCCAGGTAGGTTTTACTGAGTTTTCTCCTTAGTGTTTCATAAGACTGAAATCAAGGCCATGGCCATATTGGTTAACTTCATGAAGTGTCCTGGGAATAAACTTCCAGTTTCATTCAGTTTGTTGGTACACTTCCATTCTGTGCAATTATAGGACAGAAACCCCCCTCCCCAATTTCCTTGCTGGCTATTATCTGGGGTATTTTATCTCCTAAAATTTACTCTCTGGTCTTTGTATGTGGTATAGCCCATCTCTAATCTACAATAATGTGAAATCCCTCTTAGTGCATTGTTTCTCTCTGAATTTCTCTGTTGCTACTATATGTTAGAGAAAAATGCATATATTAAAAGGGCTGTGTGACTGTATTTGGCCAAGCTAGATAATTTCTCTTGTAGTTAACTCAAGGTCATGTGATTAGTAATTTTAATTACATCTGTAAAATCCTTTTTACCATGTAATCTTACATAATTTTGGTTGTGATATTTCATCATGTTAACAGTCCTTGGGATTTGGGCAGGGAAATAGTGCAGGAGGGCTTTTGGAATCCTGCCTACTACACCACTTTTTTCATAATAACCCCAAACTGGAAATAAAATAAGTGACCTGCAAACAGTGTTTTAGAATTATGTTGTGATAATATACCAATTGTAAGAACTAAATTCTTCTCCAATCTTAATTGTTTTATGACAAACAAACCCAATATGTAGTGGCTTAAAACAGCATCAAACATTTATTTGGCAGTGAATCCGTTAGTGGGAATGTGGACATAAAGTCATGGGTACATTTAGGTTTGCTTTAAGGTCTTAGTTGAGATGATGCAATGATTGAGTGTTGGATAAGCATGTCTCCACATAGCTTACCCATGTAGCTAGCTTAGTTGTCCTCATAGCATGATACCCCAAGGGAAGTAAACTTTCTTATATAGTAATTAATAGCTCCAAGAGTTAATGTCCCTATCTTACATTATATACATCAGAATGGATATATGCCTAGAAATTAAAATAGTATCACTGCTTTCATGTTCTATTGTTATGAAGTGACAGAGGTACATAATCAAAACAGGCACATATATATTCCAACTGTCAATGAGAAGAATATTAAAGAATTATCAGCAAATATTTTTTATGATTGAATTATTTGATAATTCAGATTTTTTAAGCAAAAAAAAATTACAGAAGAAAAATTCAAAATACCTGGAATGAAGGAATGATAGGTGCAAAATGTCATCAACTCCAAACTTTTTAATATTTTAAAGGAATAATTAAATGTATTTTCAGAGCTATAAAGTCATTTTAGTCATTAATATTCTTCATTTCTTTAGTAATTTTGATGCAATTTTCTTGTCAATTTATATAAATTTTAATCTTGAATATCTTTTTCTGAATGAATTAACTCGTTATTTGATAGCATGCTGCTATGCTCATGTGCCCTTTGCAACTATAGTTGACTTACAATTTTAATGCCCAGTATAATTAAGTAAAAATTAAGACTATGCATATAATGACACATCCAACCTGTCATTATGTTATCTTACACAGTATCTTTGTCCATTTTTGTTGCTATAACAAATACCTTAGACTAGGTATTTTTTAACCAACAGAAATTTATTTTTTATATTTTTAGACCTGGGAAGTCCAAGATCAAGACACAAGCGGATTCTGAGTCAGGTGAGGGCTTGCTCTTTGCTTCCAAGGTGGCACATTTTTACTGAGATCTCACAAGGTAAAAGAGGAAAATGCTGTGTCCTCACATGGTAGAAGGGTAAAAAGGGGCAAAGAAGTTCCCTAAGGACTCTTTTATAAGGGAATTGATCCCATTCATGAAGGCAGAGCCAAATTATGAGGAGAGACCAAATCACCTCCTAAAGGCCCCACATCCTAATACACATTGTGTATGTATTATGTTTCAACATGAATTTTAGGTCATTCAGACCATAGCACATGGCTAAAGAGATTTTGCAGATGTAGTTATTGGTAAGTGTGTAGTTATTTTCATGAGCTTCCCCTTTCTTTTGCTAAAGCCATTTTTGCACTAGCTGGAGAGCCTTCCCTACTCTTACCAGAAAGCCTCAATATGTGAGTAAGAAATCTTTTCATAATCTCTTGGTGTTTGTCCATCTAAACTTCCAAAGTAACCTTGGGTGAAGGTCAAGCCCATCCTCATGCCACCACAAAATGCAAGTTTTATAGAGAACAGAAACCTAGATGTCACAGAACTGGTCACTATAGAGCTGCCAAAAATACTTCACTGTAACGCTTACATTGTACTTAGAAACCTATGCATTGTTTTAAGACTATGTATGGGACTCTTTGTAGGCATGCTTATTTTCTATGTTTCATTGAAGTCAGTTCCACAAGGCCATTATTTATGGTATTGGTATACAATTAATAATTGATTAAATGAAAATGTGTTTAATATGTATAGTGTTATGTAGTACACAAGATAAACTAATTACAAGAATTAAAATTATATGTCTTTGTCATAAAGTACTTTATAACTCTAAGAGCAGATAAAAAAGCTTTCTAGATTTAAACCTGTTATATGCCAAGGCATGAAAGATTTTCAAGGTGTAATTGAAAATTAAGGTAGTCAAATCCTGAAAACTTATATGACTGAAGAATTCGAAAATTCTAAAGCAGTGTTTATAGGTTGAAATTTTCTATAGTCGAAACAGCTAATAAGCTTTCTTTTTAGAAGTAGGTCTGGTCTAAGAATTCTGTGTAAAAATTAAACAGTGTATGAGAAGCTATATAAACAGAGAAAATATCAATGGGAAAGGTGAAGAATGGAATTATACATTTTGAGATGCAAAGGCTCACACTGATACTGGTAATGCATTAAATGTAAAAGTTTTTATTAAAAACGTTAGAAGAAAGCTAGAGATAGATTGATAAACACTGAAGAGAACTGGAATGCAGAATGAGTACATTATACAGGGAAGATTTTACAAATAAACTAGGAAAACATCATGTATTCAATACGTAAGGTGCTATGTGTATGTGTCCATAAATTATCTAATTTAATTATCAAATCATCATTTTCATATGTCCGATTCTATACTTAATAACATAAATAAGGACAAATATCAATCATCATACAAAATTATAAAGAGACTTTTTAACTTCAATTTCAAAATGAAAAAATCAAATTCCAAACCTTTTTTATTTCAGGTGATGTGAGATTAGGGGTTGGACTCTTAGAGGAGATGCCACTTAATAATAATCACAATAAAGTCCAGAAAGAAAATTAGTAAATGTACATTTCGAAACTATACAAAGGTAAACATGAAAGCATGAATCACATTGTTCTCTATTGCCAAAATTAAGTTGTTAGACAGAAAGATGATCTGATGGATATACAGATAGAAACATTTTCTATTTATTTCATCTTTCATGCTTCAAATGCTTGATTTTACAAATTAAAAAGCAAATAAAATAGTATGCATTATAATTTATATTATAAACTTCAACATGTTATATGTAGAATCCTGTACATTAAATTATTATATTAATCATTTAAAAGGCTCATATTTATATGTGTTCGTGCAAAGTATTATACTCAGAATGAGTGAAGCATGTGTGTGTGAGTTGTTTGTATGTTGGTGATGGTGTTTATTTGCTTATATTGTTTGCTTCATTTAGGTATCTAATATATTCCCAATCATCATGTTTTTCTAATTAAATTGAAATGTTTTTAATAAGTTCACTAAGAAGAAGGAAATTGGGTGATAAATAAGAAATATTTCTAGGAAAGCTGACCTTTTCCCAAAAAATAGTAAGTAAGCAAAGTAGGTCTTATTTTGTTAACATTTTCAAAATGATAGAGTTAACCTTTCATGGAGAATAGTAAAAGTTTGAGCAGTTTTCAACTCCTCACAAAGTAGCTCTAAAGTGTCTCATGTTACAGAACTGAGAGGAAGCAATACTATTATCAAATATCTACTATGATGTGTTTCCTTTTCTCTAGAAATTAGGTGAGAATAGGAATAAATCTAATTATTAAAATCTCATTAGTGTTCTTTTTATTCTGTGCCTTCAAACTTTAGCCTCAGTACTTTTTTCCAGTTTATTAAGGTATAACTGCAAAATAAAAATCGCATATATTTATGGTATACAATGTGATGTTGTACTACATGTATACACTATGGAATAATTAAAATCAAGGTAATTAAAGGCATCACGTGGTGAGAAGGCAAGTAGGTGCATGTCAGCTCAGGTATCTCTTATTCTTTTTATAAAGCCACCAGTCCCATTATGGGGGCCCCACCCTGATGATCCTATCTAACCTAATTACCTCATCAAGGTCCCACCTCCTCAATTAATTCATGAATTTGGGAATTAAATTTCCAGTGCATGAAATTTGGAGGACATATTCAAACCATACATAAAAGGTTATCTTTTTTGTGTAGAATGCTGATTCTAACTCTCATTATTATTACATATATGCAGAGAATTTTGGATATTTCGGATCAGACATTTTGAGGTAAAATTGAGCCATTTGTATAACTCAGCATATCTGTGGACAGAACTGTCATATAAAGAAATTTTTCTCAAAAATTATCTCTAATATGTAAAGCATATAATCCTTCATAATGCATAGCTCAACATATCATAGCATATATCTAAGTACTTTTGAGCTGATCTGCATCCTGATGGGTACAAAAAAAAAATGTTTGTTAACCTTTTTTGTTTACTTTGTTCTGAAAATAAAATGTGCAGAATAAAAAAAAACAAGATGATCCTCACATAATTTAATAAATATATAATAATTTGAATTTTGAAACATATAAATTTGAATGGTAAAGTTCAAATGTTCATGACTTTGATGAAAATAGAATTTAAATATTCTAAATGGTAGTAAATGAACAAAAGCTTTAACAGATTATTGGGGTCTTCACCAAAACATAATATTATAATATTATTAAAGATATATGTCTTCCTTGTGTTCACAACAAGGAGGAATGTGTCATTTTCATCTATAAATTATAACAAATTATTCACATAAAAATTAAATAGGAAGGGCCTAGGGAGCAGCATGGTTTTAGCCCATTGGAAATCAAGTCTTTCTGTTGATGATAATCGAGGTTCATTTAATTTATATGGTTTTATTATGATGAAGGTTTTCACTATGCATTAAAAGTCTTATATAGTAACATAGAATTCCCATTATGAAGAACAATAAATAAATATCAACTTTAGTAATTATGAATAGTTTTTTGATTAGATAAGACAAAATATAAAAATGGTAAAGTCTTTAAATACACTTTCATCTCATCCAGGATATTTGGATGAGAAGCTCAGAGTTACTAATTCTAGAATAAAAATCTAATGAATTTTTCTATGTTAGAGTGAAGGGAAAGTAGGAGAGAATAATAAGTAGATTGATTCTGATGATGTTGTATTCTGGAATTACTAACAAAAAAGTATTATGTAGATAGGATAATTGTTTTCAGAATTTGTAGTTTGTGGACTGTATCCGAGGGCAATCATATTGATGACTTTTTAAAAAAAATTAAAACATTGTAAGGAAACATGTGGAACAAGAACTTAAAAAGTACTAAAAGACTTTTTTAAAAAATGATGAAAGTTGTCATATTTTCCATAGTTAGAGATGTTTACAGTTAGAGAAATGTTCATTTATACAAAAAAACTTGAATGACTAAAAGAAATTAGTTAAAGAAAGTACTCTTCTGGAATCAAGAAATATGTGAGTGAGCATGTGAAAGGGAGGCAAGGCGGGGGAGAGAGAGAGAGAGAATGAGAGAGGGAGGGGTACCAACAATTTATCAAATATTAATATTTTATAGTAATAAACATGTTATTTATAAACTCCAAGCTGTTGTTAATGTTGAAATCATTCAACATTGCTTGAGTATTCTCAAGGAGTTTCCCTGTCTACCTCTAATGTATAACATGGCATTTGTTTAAATTATCTTTTATGTCTCTCGGTAGAGTTTCTTATAATGCTATTTTTAATTATCTAAAACAAAACAAGATGGGAAAATCTAGGACTGCTTTTAGAAAATACAAAATGAAAATGAGCTTAAGTATGTAGTCAACCAAAATATCCTTTGTTATTCATTCATATTAATCTTTATCAGTTAAGGCAAAAGCAAACCTAGTTGGGAGAGGGCATAATTTAGTTAGATTATTAATAATATTCTTAGCAAGGAACTTTAATAGTATAGCATCCATACACAGACTTTCCTGTTTCTTGTTGTTATATATACTTGCATAATTTCCCCTTGTAAAATTTTGCTACCAGTTAGTCACAGATAGCATAACTTTAAAACCCAGATAATTATTATTTAATAAGATTTCAGGTAATCGTTTTATGAGTGTAATTTCTCTGACCTCTCTAACAGGACAAAGGTAATGTTTCTTTCCCAGGCTACAGCCATGAGACACCATTTCAATGATAATGGATCTAATTAGTTATGGATGGCTATGTTTTGGTTATAAATAGATTTAAAATTTCATTGACCTAAGACTGGAGCAGGGACTCAGTTTGCTAATGCAGCTTTACTCCATGGGTAGTTCAGGGACCAAGGGCTCATTCATCTTGTAGCCATCTCCAAAAGCCTTGTCATTTTCTATAATATATCCAAATATCTAAGACGGAAAAAAGTATGAAAGCCCAAACATGAAAAGTTTTAAAGTGACAATAATGGGGGCATACATTTCTTCCACTTTCATTCCAGCACTTAAAATTCAGGCAGATGGCCATACTTAAGAGTAAAAGAGGCTGGAAAATGTTGTCTAGCTACATAAGAATGGAGGAATAGATTCAGCGGATAGCTAACAGTATCTCCCACAAGTTATGAATTACATCCTGTAACAAGCATAGAGAAGAGAGGGTTATCATTGTGGTGAGAAGCGTGACAAAATACATCTTTCTGAACAGGAATGAAATATAAAGCTATCTTTCTGACCTTAGTTGTATAAAAAGCCAGAGGAAAGAAAACAAGAAATCCTAATGTTCCTATTTTATGTGTGGAATACACTTCTTTCATCAGCTAAGTAGCTTTCAGTAAAAATCTCTGCTTCCTAAAATTGGGAGTCTCAGTCCAGTGAGTTGTAACATTTTTGTCTGTCTCAAATAGTTGTGATGTGTATAACAAGTCATTTAACCTGAAAATGATTAAGTGTAGAAACATCTCTCTGAAAATAATGCAATGAATAAATAAATCCATGGTTTTAAAGAGTTTACAAGCCAGTTAAAAGAAATAAAGGCCAAGTGATAAAGTCAAGATGGGTGGTTGAAGCAAAAAGGCTCATCATAGCATTTTCATTAACCTAATTTTATAGTCTACTTCTAGCTTTATGTTATTCTAAATAACCTCATAAAATGTACGTCTGTGTCTCTTTTGTACAAGTAATGTTGTTTAAAAAAAAGTCTAGATCAATAAAAACCCACAAATTTTCTCCTTAATATTTCTATAATTTGAATATAAGAAGAAAATTTTTGTGCTGATCTCACAACTGTTTCTTACAAGACACAATCAAAATCTTGATTTTTACCAGGTAGAATCAAGATATTATAAATTACAATAGTTTATTTGAATCTTTCATGGATAGAGATAGACTAGGAGAAAATGAATCATTTGACAAAGTATAGTCATCAGTAATTATTTTATAAATGCAAATTATAAAATCAAATGAGTCTAAAATCGTCTTGGCTACTAGGGATGCACTCAAGAAAATATTAATGATGAAAGGAAATATTGTGAATTAAGGAAAATTTTATCTTTATACTCTCAGTTGAAGTTTCCCAGATAAACTACCAAATACTAGTTAAATTTGAATTTCAGCTAAAAGCAAACATTTTTTGCAATATATTGAAAATATTGCAAATATTGCAGGGGTTATTCTAAGAAAAATAACATCAATTATATATCTGAAATTTAAATTTAATTGTATATTTTCTATTTGTACTTGATAAATCTGTTCAACCCAGGGTTATAAGTACTTTTAGCTATTTTCTAATTTCTATAAGGACACGCAATCATTGGAAGATAAAAAAATAAACAAACGTTAAACAAACAAAACCAAAGGACGTTCACAGTTTCAGAATTTCGAATGCTTTGTATTTTAGAAAGAAATGTATGCCACATATTACGCAATACCTCTCAGTAGAATTAGTAGTGACAATACAAAACCAATCACTTATGTATTTCTGTAACAAAACACAAAAATATGAACACTAAATGGATTAAGTCTGTGTATAAATTGAAGTCCATTTAGATTTGGCTGCCACATGAGTTTTAAGTACTAAATCTATAAAAAGAAATATCCAAAACTTTCCATTTTGAGGACTTTTTTCAAACTGTGGATTGCAAATAAATGATTGTAATCATATAGAAGACTTTAATGAGGTAATTTCCATCTTTCCATTATTCAAGCATCACTTTCCAGGAAGATGTTAGTGTTTTAGTCTGCTTCCTACGTTTCTTCCTTTACAAAACAGGTTGGCTTCTTCCCCAGGGATGAGACATACAATCGCTACTTTGATTATAGATCAGAGCATGTTTTTTTCTCAATTACATGGCTCTCATGGTTTTTTTTGCTATCCCAAGAAATTCTCTTATCTCATGCAATCCTCTGTTTCCTAGAAGGAGGATAGGGGGAGGAGCAAGATACTGATTAGGAAGTTTTATTTTTAAGATAAATTCAACTTGCTATGTGGAATGCAGGGAAGGTCAGTTTCTAAACAACAGACTAGAGTTAAAAGTGACTGTGAATACAAAATGTATTTCCTTACTACCTTGTCCTGTGACCTGTGAAAGTTACTTAACTACTGTGTTAATTGGCCATTGCTGAATTCAGGTAAATCCTGGAAGGTGCTAAAAGTCTAATAGGGTCTTCTGCACTTAACCACTTAGTAGGCTTGAAACCTCTTTGCAAGCTGGGCAAGAGGTACATATTTTCTATGCTCAAATTGACATGGTATAAATTGTTCGAAAATTGAAAAGAAGTAACTTCTATGTGCTATAATATAGACAAGACTAATTATCTTGTTAATGTTAAGAAATATTTTCTTCCTTTAATGTCCAAACACAAATCTATATGATATAGCCTGCAACATACCTAACCTATTATTCCTGGGCTACAAATCTCTATAGCATGTTACTGTACAGAATACTTTAGGCAATTGTAAGACAATGGTATTTGTGTATATCAACATACCTAAACATAGAAAAGGTATAGTAAAAATACGATATAAAAGATTTAAAAAAACCAAAAAGGTACATACTTGCCATAAATGAGACTTGCAGAACTCGGAAAGTTGCTCTGGGTGAGTCAGTGAGTAGTGAGTGAATTTGAAGACCTAGGATATTACTGTGCACTACTGTAGAATTTATAAACACTGTAAAATTAGGCTATACTAAATTTATAAAAATATTTTCTTTCTTGAGTAATAAATTAATCTTAGCTTACTGTAATGTCATTGCTTTATAGACTTTTTAATTTTTTAACTTTTGGCCTTTTTATAATAACATTTAGCTTAAAACAAACACATACAGCTGTATAAAATATTTCTTTATTTGCTATTCTATAAGCTTTTCCTATTTTTTTATTTTAATTTTTACTTTTTATACTTTTTGTTAAAAAAGTGCACACACACACACACACACACACATTAACCTAGGCATATACAGGGTCAGCAATATCACTGTCTTCTACCTCCATATCTTGTCCCATTGGAGGGTCTTCAGGAGCAATAAAACGCATGAAGCTATCATCTCCTATGACAGATAGCAATGCCTTCTTCTGGAATATTTACTGAGGCTGTTTTACAACTAAATTTTCTTTCATAAGTAGAATTATTACACTCTAAAATAATTATATGAAGTATAATACAGCAAATACATAAACTAGTAACAGTCATTTATCATCATAATCATATACTGTGTTCTGTATGTAATGTTTTGTCTATATTTTTCTATGACTGGCAGTGCAGTAGGTTGGTTTACACCAGCTTCACCACAAACACATGATTAATGTGTTGACCTATGACTTTAGGATGGCTAAGATATCACTAGGTGTTAAGAATTTTTCAGCTTCATTATAATCTTATTGGACCACTACCATACATGTAGCCCATCACTGACCAAAATGCCATTATGTGGCACATGACTGTATAGGAAATTATAAGAGAAAAAACTAAACTATGGTGATAGAAATGAGATCAAGTGTTTCTTCTTGATAGGGCTCTTGTCTCACTTGACTGTAAAAGGGTCCCACAGGAACTCTGCACAGTGATGGAAATATTCTGTGTCTTAACATTGTGTTGTCAAATTTAATTGTTACACTTAATATTTGAGTATTTCATGGTATGTAAATTATACAACAACAAAAATAGTAATTTGAAATGCATTTAAAAATGCATCACTTCTAAAAAAATCAATTAAAATGGCTTAAGGAATGCTGGAAGGAATGGTAGAAGTTTGACACATCAGCTCCAAATAGTGCTATTAAGAATGCGATCCAAGCTTAAATACACATTTGTGAATAAGAAAGACACCGTTACTTCCTTCACATGGCAGGAAGTCTGTACCGTATCATATACGCATACGCTTCTGCTGTATTTCTCCATAAATAGCTTGTGATTTACTTGAAGGCTATACTATTTTTTTTAAGTGCTAAAGACAAAGTATGGTTTATAGAGTACACGTGAGCTCCTGCCTTAGGTCTTTTCAGGCAGAGGTCTTGATACTTGCTTAACTAATTCTCCCAGTGAATAAATTATCTGAACTTTGTTATTTCTGCTGAAGTAATTAAACTATACACATATAATATATATGTATATACACACACATACACACACACATATATATATCTCACATCTAATAGTAAGCCCTAATTCCAAAATAACTATTAAATATAGATTGCTATGTACTAAAACATTAAGAAAATAATGATGATGGTGATGATGATGATCATGATGAACAAGTTATTTAACACTCTTCCTTTTACTGACCACTAATTATATGCCAGGTGCTCCACAAGTAATTTCTCCATCTTTTCTACATTACATAGGTAAAACTTGAGCATAAAATTTTATTGTAAGATTATTTTGTCTTTTTAAGATGGACAAAAATGATGTTACAATATGTAAATGCTCAAAGTATCATAGGTAATTAGTAAATAAATATAAGATAAAACCTAGATTCAAACATTATTCTACCTTATCCCAAAACAATGTATTTAACTATCACTATTTCTGTATAATCTCCAAAATGGTAATCATTGCACTCTTGAAGAGTAAAATTAACAATCATGTTTTATATGCCTTTGCATCCCCAGCTAAAACCTGTCTCTGGCGAAGGCAAAACAATATATAAATTCTTCCCAAGTTGATCTGTACAGAATGGAAGAGACAAAAATTAAGAAAGAAATAAAGATAAAAAGAAAGAAGGAAAAAAAATTTAAAAGGACAGATTTTGGCCTCAAACAGGCAATGTTATTTCATGAAATATGGGGTAGGCAGAAAGTTTCTTTGCTTTTTTTTTTTTCCCTTTAATCTTTTGATCAGAAGGTCAGATCCTTATAAGGGCATCTGTAAAGATTTCAAAGAACTGTACTTGAAGTACACACTGGAAACAACACCTATTTCTTTGAGAATAGTATGAAGGACTCTGATTGTCTTACCTGTTCATGAGAATCAAAAAGAGAAAAGCAAATCTAAAACATTTGAAGCTGAAAGAAACAAGTGGAGCCTGTCTTCATTAACTCCTTTAGCCTACAGACTTTCAAAAGGAACACAACAAAAGTCTACTTTTTTGATAGCATAGAGTGCCTTCATCCTAGGGATATGAATATTTAAGATGTTTATACATATCTTAAATTTGTACAATTTTTTATTTCAAAATATTAAGGGGGTACAAATGATTTTGTTACATGGATACCTTTTATAATGCTTAATTGGGTCTTTGAGCATGCCCGTCACTTGAATAGTGTTCATTGTACCTGATAGATAAGTTTTACCCCGCCTTCTCCATCCCCCTTCTTGATTTCCAATGACCTCTACAACTCTTTTTTGTCTATGTGTTCCCATCCATTAGCTTCCAATTATTAGACAGGACCTGTAGTGCTTGTTTTTCCATTCCTGAGATACTTCACTTAAGATAATGGTCTCCAATTCCTTCCAAGTTACGCAAATGACATTATTTCATTTTTTTTATGATTTAGTAGTACTTTACGGGGTGTGTGTGTGTGTGTGTGTGTGTGTGTGTGTATCACATTTTCTTAATACACCCATGAATTGATGGACACTTAGGTTGATTCCACATCTTTGCAGTTGTGAATTGTGTTTCAATAAACATTCAAGTGCAGGTGTTTTTTGATAAAATTACCTCTTTTCTTTTAGGTAGATACCAGTAGTGGAATTGCTGGGTCAAATGGTAAGTCTACATTTATTTCTTTGAATCTCCATAATGTTTTCCAAAGCGGTTGCACTAATTTGCAGCCCTACTAATGATGTGTAAGTGTTCCTTTCTCTCCGTATCCATTCCAGCCAGTATCTATTATTTTTTGATTTTTTAATAATGGTCATTCTGACAGATGTAAGATGGTATCTCATTGTGGTTTTAATTTGCATTTCCCTGATGATTAGTCATGTTTAACATTTTTCATCTTTTTTGGCCATTTGTCTATCTTCTTTTGAAAAAGTTTTCTGGTTCGTGTTTTTTGCTCACTTTCTCCTGGTTGAAGAGATCCTCCCACCTGGGCCTCCCAAAGTACTGGGATTACAGGCTTGAGGCACTGGTTTATATATCTTGAGAGAAAAACACTTTTCAGATTGTTTGGCATTTGTCAAAAAAGCTATTATTCCCTATTGGTATATTCCACATTGAATTGTTTCTCTCGTAGGAGGAATTTTAACTTGACATATATTTTTACTTCTATTGGTATGCCATGCTTTGTTAAGTGATATATGTATTTAGGCTACTGAAAGTTCAGTTAATTGTCAATGCAAATCTTTGTGGAAAATAGTTTTTAGTTTTTATATCATATGTTCCCTTAGGAGTATCTTTTCTTCTCTAGTCAGTCTTTTTATTCAACAAATACTTATTAACACATATTATTAATATATTCAAATAACTAATTCAGGAATTATCAATGGTGTACATGTTCAAAAAAGTTGAAAATGTTTTAAAGAAAGTCTATTTTTTTTTTTCTCATTCAAATGCAGGGACTCTCCTATGGAGATCTAGCAATTGTGTAAATACCTTCAGTAGGTGGATTTTTTCAGTATTTGACTGGCTCGCATTTTTTAAATTCTTACCTTAAATAACTACATTTTCTACAGGCCACATGAAGAACTTCACAAAATAATAAATCCAAATAGTGCCCAGACATGAAAATATATTTCATTTTATTAGTCATCATAAAAATACAATGTAAAATAATAATTCAATATCACTATACATTATCAGAATAGCTAAATGCCACACAAGCAACCAAAAGATTATATTTTGATTGCTCCTCTGCCTTTGAAATATCAAAATCTGTAGACTTCTGCAAAATTTTAACTTCTTATTTTTGGATGTCCTCAGGAGGGTCTCAGTTGATGTCGCAAGAAATATTCTCATTTTTTTTTCACTTATGTACCCCTGAGTTTGCTGCCTATAAAGCATCTTGAAGAAGAAAAATCACCACTAGAAACGGTGCTAATAACATTCTTATAGGCACCAAATTAAAGTAGATGACAGTTAGGTTCACAAGAATTTTTCCAATGTCTTGTAATAGGTACATCTTAAATAAAAACACAAAAAAAATATTGTCAATTCCACCTTATACTATACAAAGGGATCGATTCTGGATGGATTTCAGATATACATAAGAAAGACCTTTAAGAGAAAATGCAGAGGAGTATCTTCATGATCTCCAAACAAAGATTTATTCAAGAGGACAAAATGTGTACTAATCATAAATAAAATCCCTATAGCCTGGACTTTTTTGAGAACTTTCATTCATCCAATAGTATTAGCAAGATAGTTATAGGTAAGTGACTGAATGAAGATGTTTACAATAAACATACCCAACAATACACTCATATCAAGAATAAATAAACTCATATAAATCAAAAAATAGACAAATAGACAGCAAAAGGAGGAAAAAGAAAACATGAATAAGTACTTCACAGAAAAGGATATAGAAATATCCCCTGACCATAAAAAGATACTGCACTTTATTTTAAAATGATAATTCAGTATCACTACACATCTATCAGACTGGGTAAAATAAAAAACAAAACAAAACGCAATGCAAAGGATTAGCAAAGATATGGGCCAACTAGATCTCTCATTTATTGACTGTGAAGTGCAAATAGTTACAATAATTTAAAAAACTGACACAATCTGTTAATATTCAAAGTATGTAATCCCATGATCCAGGAACAGAAATGTATGCATATGTGTACCAATCTTTATAGAACAATCTTTATAGAAAAGCTGGTTCCAACTTTTAGGAAGATATTGGTACCTGAGTGTTGTGCCTATGCCATATATATACACGGCAGAGTTGGGAACATCAGGACAATATAAGATTCAGCAGTAAAGGCTAATTTCCTTAAATATTTGAGGGGTTAGATATAGAAGAATGATATGACTCATGCTGCATTACTTCTGGGACTGTGACCAAAGAATGACAACATAGAAAGAGAGGTTCTAACTTAAAAACAAAAAATTTAAAAAGAAAAAAAAAAAAAGAAAGAAAAACTGAAAACAAATACTTCTAACTTAATCCTCAGTGTAGGTAAAAATGTGATCTGCTGCTTCAAGAAGTAATACCTTTTCTGAATCCAGAGATTTTTAATCATGCTTTAAAATTCATAGATTGTTCTGAGAAGGAGATCATTCTTACCCCTATCCTCATTCTTCTACACTTCCCCTTTCATTTTCTTTTATACCTGCAAACACGAATTCTGCCACTGACTCATCTTTCCCATTAAGCTCTTATCCATTTACTGTAGTTATTGAGAAGAATGATTGCAATGCATCTAAGGATGCATTGATCATTTGGAAATAAGAAAGATTATTCTTACTATTTCCAACCTGACATCTTTCCCACCACCTCACACTTTCTTTAGGCAAACTTAGGTGAAACTCATTTATTTTTTACTTAAACATTTATCTCTATCATCTAGTCAATGAATAAGGTGGTTTTGGGTTTACTTTCTCTGATACTAGCTACTGACGATTTAGTTTTCTTATTCTCAAGTGCAGTGATATATTCCTCCACTATAATTTTGATCAGATGTTGCCGTATATGAACTTAAAATATCAGAAAATTATGAATGCAAAGGTACGTGGCATGTGATATTTAAAATTATGTTCCTTTATTGAAAAGATAATTTATTTCTATATATCTTCTCTACCATGATCCCAAGTTATATAGTTGTACACAAGAGAATGCAAGAAGATGTCCTTAGAAGAAAAAAAAAAAAGGAATAGACCTTGCCATTTTATTCTGGTGGAAAATCTGAAGAGCATGGGCAGCAGTGAAGTTAATTGGCAAGGCATCTATACCTTTGCTGTCTCTTTCCAGCAATCAAGTGTCAAAGGGGTGGTGGGGATTGATGCTACATAGGTTGAAGGAGAGGCACATAGTAGGCATAGTTTGTCCAGCTTCTCCTTTAGGACCACTGGAGAAACTGATGACTGTTTGTCTCCCATAATATTATGGGAGTAAAGTAGTGTGATAGCCCAGTAGTTGTTGCTAAGAGATATTGCTATTAAATACATGAGCCTAAGAGTCTCCTAGGTTCCGCATAGCTACTGTGCCATCTATACAAGATTGGGAAGCCTTCATGATGAAGGGATGTGGGAGAACCCAGAGAGCTAGTTGAGCACGAAAGGCCTGAGTTTAGGATAAATAACCATCCACACTGCATGTACTGACAAACGTGGCCTCAGTGACGGGTGTCAACGATGGTCAAAAAGGCCAAATTCGATTTCGCTCACTCCTCAGTCACCTGACAATGTTTAACATCAGGGTGAATAATGGCAACAGAGATCAGGGAGAATCTAGTGATCTCCTTGTGTTCCGGCGCCTGACATGAAGTTATACAAGCCTCCTATAAACCTAAACTACATCAAGGACAAAACCTGGAAAAAGGGAGGACAAGGAAATAAAAAAAAAACATTGATTATTTAAAAGAAAAAAAAAAGAGAGGGAAATGCAAAGAGAGGATTTTAAACCCAAGAAGGAATTAATAAGTTTAAAGTACCAATTCCATGCGTTACGCTACATATTGAAATGGTGACCTCGTGAAGAAAAGCATCTCTCAGAGAATATTTTTCAGTACAGATTTATGAACATAATAAATGTTGCTATGAATAAATTGGCGTTTCTAGTACCAAAGCTTATTCTTGAGAGGACCCATGATCTCAATTTTTCTCTCACATTAGTTACATCTATTTCTGTATCATATTCAAAGCCTCCCTTTTCCCTGAGTCACATTGCTAAGAACACAGCTTTAGGACCACAAGATATTACAGATCCCAGCCCCTTCAATGTTGAAGTGTGGCTAAGCCATGAACCACGGCTTGATTTGCCTCAGAAAAGCCTGCTTAACAGCCCAGGGAAAGATGAATCACTTCCATGGTTTTCCCTTTTCAGTTCCTCACATGGGCCCTCACTCTCTAGGCCCCAGGGCCTTTGTAAAATAAGTGAGTGAAAAACAGAAAATATTTTATTCTCTTCTTCATCCCCTTGGTTCCCATAGGCAGTGAAGTGAATTTCAGAAGAAATGTAAGAAAGTGAGGAAAAGAAAATCTCTTTAACAAAACTGTGGCTCTCTTCCTATCGCAAGTATTTTATATTCTGGCTACATATTACACCTGACAAAGGGATCTGATTCCTTAGAAGAGATGCTCTCAGAGGAAAACAAACGAGAAAGCATCAGCTTTGACACCACTTCAGTATTTATGGATTTTATACAGGAATATAGTCTCGACAGCTCCTCTGCTTCCTACTTTCTCCTCAGGAAAAGCTGTTTCACCTACTGGCCCAATTATCTTTCCTCTGACTCTCCTACTAGATACAGTATTCACCCCTTATCTGGGGTTTCACTTTCCGCATCTCACCTGCCTGCGATTGTCCCTTTGTCCACTGTATCTGTGCTGTCTACACTCCCCACCATTAGTCACTTAGTAGCTGTCTCCATCATCAGGTACAGTGTTGCCGTATCACAGTGTTTGTGTTCAAATAACCCTTAATTTATTTAATAATGGCCCCAAAACACAAGAGTAGTGATGCTAGCATGTTGCTATAATTGTTCTATTTTATTATCAGTTATTGTTCTTAATTTCTTACCATGCCTAAGTTATAAATTAAACTTTATCATAGACATGTATGTTTAGGAAAAACATAATACATAGAGAGAGTTTGGTAACATTCTCAGTTTCAGACATCCACTGGGGGTCTTAGAAGCTATCTTCTGCAGATAAGGGGGACTACTATATTTTTCTTTCTGTTGTTCATTAGTCTTAATAATTTCTAAAAGAGTCAATTAAGACTGGCTCTTTTGCTGTGATCTCTCATCTGATTTACTTAGCTCATGTGAAGATGTCTGCACAAATGGACAGTTATTTTACCTGCTGTTTCTATAGGAGGATGATCACTAAAGAGTCCTATACCACACCTTACTCCTTATGAACATTCTTAAACTATTAATAGTTTCTATGTTTGTGCTTGTGTGTGTGTGTGTGTGTGTGTGTGTGTGTATGTGTGCATACATATATTTTCATTTATCTTGAGTAAATGGCAAGATGTTGATTTCTGGGCCATAGGATAGATGAATATTTAATTTTTTTTAAAATACTGTTAAATGGTTCTTCAAGGTGAGTATATCATTTTGGCTACCCGCTAGCAATGAATACAAATTTTCTGTTTTCTTTATACTCAAAACATTTGATATTATCAATCTTTTTTCTATTAAATATTTTAGCCCTTCCAGTGTTTGTGCAAAGATATCTTATTTTGGTTTTAATTTATATTTACCTAGTACCAATTTTTATCAGCTTTTTCATGTGCTTATTAACCATTTATACGTCTTCTTTTTAAATGTGTATTCCAGTATTTTTCCCTATTGAATTGACTTGTACCTTGATCAAATATTAACAGGCAGCACATAAGTGAGTCTACTTCTGCGCAATCTATCCTGTTCCAGATTTATCATTATGCTTAAATTTTCCCACATTTTCTTAAGTACTTAGCGTTTAGTAAGTCTTGAAATCAGATAGTATAAATAATCTTATTTTAGCCTTTTTTTTTCTTCAGGTATACTTTTGCTTTTCAGTCCTTTGCATTTTTGCACTTCTTGTGGTGAAGGTGTCTGACAAAAGAAATTCAATTTCTTTTTGAGAGCATATCCTTTTATTTTGCTTTCATAATTGTGTGGTAATTTATGTGGATATAGAATTCTAGGTGATTATTTTCTTTTTAACATTTTGAAAATGTTGATAACCATCAGCTAAATACCTCCAGGAACACACTTGCAGTCAATGTTTACTGCAGCAAGGAAAGCTGTATGCCATGAGGAATCATGAGGCCTCTCTATTAAAGGTATAAGAAATAAAGCATTATAAAATTTGAGCTGGTGTCAGGTAATTTTCTGGAAGCTTAAACGAAGAAAATGGATCATGTTTGGTGCTATCAGTAAATAGATTAATCCAGTATTAGTGAATGTTATCTAGAAGATGGTAACAGCATGGCTATAACCTAAAGCTGTAATTGTTAGCAGAATGAGAAGTTTGGTCATTTTTGTGTTTTTGACATGGACTTGTTTTTATCTGTGTTCAGAAATGATTAATAAGTGGTCCTCTTTTTTCTCACTTTATCATGATCGCACAGTGATTTTATCTGATGTTGTTGATTTGGAAGATTGTTTATGTTTAATGTAAGACCACCAACTTACCTGCGAGGGCCAGGCTGTGGTGGCCTAATGTTCCTATCAACATTAGTGCAAGCCAGACTTGCACTATCAAATATCAAGGATTATTTTTCATTATTTATAAGATAATTTAATATCATTTTGGATCAGAAATTATCCATCATTTATGTAATTTATTCCCTGAATATAATGCATCATTATTTTTTCTGGCTAACATTAAGTTTTTCCCTTTTTCTTTGATTTTCATCAGTTTAACTGCGATGTATCTAATTTCAATTTTCTTGTAATTGTTCTGTTTGCTGATATTCTTAGGTCTTTGATAAAATTTTTGTGAAACATGATCAACCATCATCTCTTAACTTATTTCTTCTAGATAATTTTCTCTCTTCTGGGACTTCAGTCACACATATGTTAGATTATTACATATTTTCCTATATGCCTTCACTGTTCTGTTTTATTTTTTAAGTTTCTTTTTTTCTTTATGTCAAAGTTTAATTTCTATTGATGTGATCATTTCAAATCCATCAATTCTTTCTTCTATGTGTAGTCTGATCTGCAGTTTATCAAACACAGATTTTTTTTCTTTTTTAATTTCTATATTTTCTATTTTTATACTATCCATCTTTCTGCTGATATTTCTCATCTGTTCACAAATGTTTTCTACATTTCTGAAAAAAATACTTTTACAAGATTTTATTAATTATCTTAGATTTATTTGATAATACAAATGTCTGGGCCATTTCAAGTTTGCTTCTTGCTTTTCTCTCTAAAATGTGAATCATGTGTTCAACAAGTTCAATTTATTTCTTCACATCCCTCATATGTTTTTGTTGCATGCCAGATATTCTCTGAGAAATAATGTAAACAGTAGAGTAAATAATATTTATACCCAGTAAAGAGAAATATCCTTTCCGCCTATTTGTATGAAAGTTTGAGTTAAGAAAACTTTAAGGTTGAGCACAGCATGGGCTATGTTATAACTTTAATTTGATTCCCTTCAATACAAGCTTCAATTTTGGAGTGCAATATCAGGACTGTCTTCAGAAGAGCATGGGATGTGAGCACAGGGAAAGCTCAAAAGATTCACTGAAGCTTTACAGATCAGCTGCTAGGTTTTGCAACAGTGAGATATTACTATCAGCCTTGTAATCTGGCTACCATTTTATGTGTTGCTACAGATTTCTCATTTACTCCTACTCTTGTCCCCAATTTTTTTTTTTTTTTATAATAAGGAAACCGCTCCCAACCATACTTCTCTTTCCCCAACCATTGGAAGGCAGAAACCATGCAAATAGTGAAGATCTAGAGAAGCTGAAATATTTCTCTCAGCTCTCCTGTCCTGCACCCATCCATTGAGAAGTGTTGTCAGGCTCTTGGTGAAGACCTTGCATGCTTCAGAAGGAATGTCTCTCAGCAATTCTGACTTTCCCTAACCTTTAGCCTGTTATCCCCATGAACTTGAGAAGGTTTCATTTGAATATTTTGGGAGTGGCTCAGACTTGCTTAGTGTCTGGGGTACATCAGTAATTTAAAATACAAGCCATACCACAGACAACTATTAAAAGTAGGCCAGTTTCTCCTTAACTCTGTTAATTGGGGATTTTTTTTCACTTGCCTCTGCTCTAGAGATGAAAGCAGCCATGGGTATCTTCCCGCTAAATAATGGCTTGTCACTCTTCTGAAATTCAGTTTATTTAGTATTATTTGCCATTTCAGCCCTCTGAAGAGTTTTAAATACTATTATTTAATATTCTTAAATCTTATTTGGCTTGCTTTGGTTATTAGGGAAGAGCAATACTTGTTGTGACTTTCCAAATCCTAACCAGAAGAGAAACTTGCTATTATTATTGTTATTATATTTGATAACATTTTCATTTTGTATATGCTATTAATAACTCAAGAGGAAAACCCAAAAGTTTCTACCATCATAGATGCTTTTATCCATGAATTACTAATACTTGTAGAGGATGATTTTTCATTTTAACTGAAAGCGCTACTTGACATTTTCTTTAAAAAGTGGATTTATAAAAATCGAATTTATTTAAAACTTTCTTTAGATTAAGGGGAAATATGGTCATTTGCTACTACTTGAGGAAAATCAAGATTAAAAATTTACTTGAAGTAATAGAAAAAATTATATTGTATTTATAAAGAACTTTGACTAACTCTAATAAAAGACTTTTATTTCTAACATTCTCCATGGAATTCTACGTAATGGTGACGCCACTTTAAGAAACTTTCTTAAATACCTGTTCCAAGAACATAGTGTAACCACACAGAGCTTTTTGAAAAAAAAAATGCTTTAGGTTATTCTGGAGAGACAAACTATATTAAGTTAGATGTGAGAATTCAATCTCTATGTTTTACATTATTTGAATGACATCCTTCTAGCTTATTTACTTAATTATTTAATCAATCAAGTCAGTCCTTCATTAAACATTTGTTGATATGTGAAGTGTGGTAGGAGTAGCCGAGGGTACAAAGTACTTTTACTAGTATCATTTTCTTCCTAAAGGACTTATTTTATTTTATTTTTTTTTGTAATACAGATTTGATGTTGATGAATTCTATCAACTTCTATGTGTCCAAAAATTCTTTTTTTTTTACTTTTATTTATAAAAGACAATCTTTCTAGATACACAATACCAGATTGTCAGGTATTTTGCTTTCAGTACTTTTAAAGATGCTGTTTCACTGCCTTTTCACTTTCACGGTCTGACCAGTAATCTACTGTAATGATTATCTTTGTCCCCCCATATAGAAAATGTGTCTTTTACTGTGACTGTATTTAAGAATATTTTATCACTGGTTTTAGGAAATTTCATAATGATGTGACTTCATGTAAATTTTTTAATGTTTCTTGTGCT
This sequence comes from Propithecus perrieri, assembly GCA_963574695.1. Classification (NCBI taxonomy): domain Eukaryota; kingdom Metazoa; phylum Chordata; class Mammalia; order Primates; family Indriidae; genus Propithecus; species Propithecus perrieri. The sequence continues at coordinate 60,786 of CAUYRB010058402.1, forward strand.
TGGGGTTTGTTGAGCATCTTATATCTATGGGTTCATTTTTATTTTAAATCAAATATAAAATAAATTTGAGCCACTTTGTATTTATGTACCTTTGCCTTTACCCACAAATCCATTTCTCCCCTCTCTTTTGGGGATTCTAGTCACACGTATAATAGGCCTCTTGATCTTGTCTCAGCTTACTGGTGGTATTCTATTCATTTTTTCCAATCGTGCTTTCTATCAGTGTTTCACCTTGAATAAATGTTATTGCTGTTTATTCAAACTCAATATTTGTTTTCTGCTAAATCTAATTTGGTGTTAATCACATTCAGTGAATTTCTCATCTCACTTGTAATTTTTATATCTAGAAGTTTGATTTTGTCATTTTTAATATCTTCTTTTTTAACTTTTTAAACATAGGAAATATACTATAATACCCTTTCTGCTTCCAACAGCATTGATTTGGGGTATGCTTTGATAGATTAATTTTTCTTCTTGCTATGAATGATATTTTCTTGCTTCTATGATGCTTATTTTTTTCTTGAATTAGATGCCTTGCCTTACATTGTGAGGTTTTTTTTTTTTTTTTTTTTTTTTTTTGAGATGGAGTCTCGCTCTGTCATCTGGGGCTACAGTGCAGTGGCGTCAGCCTACCTCACAGCAACCTCAAACTCCTGGGCTCAAGCGATCCTCCTGCCTCGGCCTCCCGAGTAGCTGGGACTATGGGCACGCACCACCATACCTGGCTAATTTTTCTATTTTTAGTAGAGATGGGATCTCACACTTGCTCAGGCTTGTCTCGAACTCCTGACCTCAAGCGATCTTCCCACCTCGGCCTCCCAAAGTGCTAGGATTACAGGCGTGAGCCACCATGCCCAGCCAATATTGTGAGTTTTAAGGTGTCAGGTGATTAATATTTTTGTACTTCTGTCAATGTTCTTGATTTTTATTCATAGATAAAGTCAAGTTACTTGGAAACAGTTTGGTCATTTTCTGTCTTGTTTTATGATATATTAAGCTAGACCAGATCAGTGCAGTGATTAGGACAAGGCTTCTCAACTTCAGCACCATTAACATTTTGGGATGGATAATTCTTTTACCTGAGGATTCACCTTTGTATTGTGGTATAAACATCACTGTTCTCTACTAATGGATTCCAGTAGCATCCTCCCCCCATTAATAACAAACAAAAATGTCTCCAGTCATTGCCAAATGATGATCCCTGAGGAGCAAAAATCGCTGCTCCCTCCCACCACTAATTGAGAACTTCTGGTCTAGTGCAAGTTTTGTGCCACTACTGAGGCACTACCTTACCCAATGCCTGTGGAGATGAGATTTTCCAGTTTGGCTAGTGAGAACAGTCATGATTACCAATTATATATGAACACCAGATATGGTTCCTTTTATTTCTTTAGAGAAATGTAGTTCTTTCCCTAACTGTGGGTAGTCTCCTTACAAATGAGTGTTGTTTTGGACTCTGCTGAGTTCTTAAGGGGAACACTCTGCAGATCTCTGGTGTTCTTTCTCTGTGCAGTTTTCTTCTCTTTGATACTCCCTCTGTGAACTCCAGCCCCCTTGGCCATGCTGAACTAAGTTCTATCTCAGTAGCTTATAGAGACTGCTTCTGGGTATCCACTCTCTGCCACATAGGCGTTAATATGGCACAATTGTAGGTTTAAACTCATTTTTTCTACTTTCTCTAGGGCGTTATTGTCTTTCATTGCTTCATGGTCATTATCTTTAAAATGGTTATTCCATATATTTTGTTTTATGTTTTGTTGTTTCAGGCAGAAGGATAAGTATGCTCTGCATTATTCCATCTAGGCTAGAAGCAGAAGTTATTTCTTAGAATAATTCTAAAAAGAACAGATGTCTTCTCTCTCCTAGAAGATTTCAATTTAATTAGCCTGAGCGAGGTCCCAGAAGCAGTATTTTTAAAAGTTCCCCAGTTTATTCTAGTGTACATATATAGTTCAACATCTCTATTATAATATATTTCTCGGGGCTATTGTAGAATGGAGGAAAGGTCTTCCTGGGGAATTGTTATTCAGCTAAGACTTAAATGACAAGAAGTCAGACGTGAATATATTGGAGAAGAACATCTCAGGCAGAGGAATGGATCAGAGTAAATACTTAGGTAAGAATGCATTTGACATTATAGCTCAAGACTGCAAATAGCAACCTTCAAAAGTTGCAAGCTAAAACTAAAAAATATTCTAAACTAAAAAACATGTAATTAGTAGCTATCCAAATCTCTACCACTTCCTCCCTGAAAACTAATGTGTCTCACAAATAATTCCTTCTGGTTCTGGGATCAAGCTAACTTTATTAACCTCTCAAAGTAGCTGACAATGAGAGAATCCATTAATAAGCCAATTCATAGCCTCCTAGAACGAGACACTTCTGGATCTTCTATCCTCTTGTTTCAACAACTCATCCTGAAGCTCTTTTAGGAAACAACAAAATGCAGAAATTGTGGTTGATCCACGGTTCTGTTATATACAGCCACAAAGATGACTTAATCACTTTTAATGAAATAATTATCGATTGATAATATCAACAAATAATTGTCCCTGGGCAACACAGAGGGAATTAAACCAATTGGCAGTCATATAAAAACAGCAGCTTCCTGAATCATCCTAAAAAGAGTTTGGTTCCTATTCCTGTGCCAAGAACCATAAAATAATTTCTTTTGACTCTCAGAGATTTTTGAAAACACACATATAGCTGTACTTCCTACTGTAAGCAGGAAATACAGTACAGTAGTAAGTGTAGCTACGAATGTATTTATACATACAGATGTGTTATAGAAATACACATATATATACATATATATGCATATATAATATGTAAAATATAAAATATATATGCATAACATTTATACACTTTTGAACACTGAATTCCAGACCATCAAAAGATAAAAATCTGAAGAGACTTTGGAAATGCTAAATTTAAAATATTAAGATAGAATCTCTCTGCCAGTGTGCACTCCAAATCTACCTTTCACAGGCCCTCAAATCAGATTATGATGTTGAGAAAATGTGAAAGTTTTGACTATCACTGCTTCTAAATGACTATTTTCCTGTGCTTGATTTCAGCTCTTGCAAAGTTGCAAAGAATATAGGTTTATGATAGCCTACTCTATTCATTCCCAGCAGGAAGGAATATGTTTCCCACCGGGTTAACAGAAATATTTTTAACTTCTCTTCAGTTTTCTAATGTGTTACTTAATCTTCACAATTTAAGTAACCAGAGATTTGAATTATTCTATTTAAAGGAATAGTCATGCATTTCAGACATTTCAATCATGCCCTTAAAAGCATTCATTTTAAAATTTTCTTTTTCCAGCTATATTGTTCCTTCAAATTCATCAGGTTTATGGTTAAAATAATTTTTCATGGCATATTATCTTCATTTCATTTATTAAAGGTTATTTTTGTCCACTGAATTATGTGAAAATAAAAGTCCTTTTTAAACATATAATTATTGTTACTAAATAGATTAAATTAACACTTTTTCCTCTGATTTTCTTAGTAGTAGAACTATTTAATTGACAAATTCAATTTTCCTGGTATCTGTACTTACTAAATGTGTTTGAAAGCTCAGAAATTCCATCTCTCTCCTATCAACATATCCATGTTTATTAAATAAGAGAATTAGACAACTTTCAATCTCCCCCATTTCCTATACCAAAACCTATGCTAGGTGTAAGATTCACAGGTAGTACTTGATTGTAGTGGATAACTAAAGTATTAACTCCACCTCATTTAGCCTCAGCTTTTCCATGGGTCTGGTGGATTTTAATTTGGGGAAAATTATAAGAAGATTTACTGGGATAAACTATATATGCTGATGCTTTATTTGATCCCTGTGCTTATAGAATTCCTCTGTCATCCTTTCTAGAATCCCCTTATACTCAAATATTTCCTGGTCTAAGTTATTTGCTTGGTAGGGTGACCCAGATCTTCATTCCTGAGTGATTTGAGACCCTGACTGCTGTGGTATTTATTAGGTACTGGTTGCTCTACTTACTAATTTGCAGTTCAAACTGGAAATGGGAGAACAAAAGGTGTCCTATTGGATCAACCGAGTAGCAAACATATTATTTTCTAACCCATTGTGTGCAAAGAAGTCCTGCCTCCTATGATGATTAGGATCAAATACTCCTGCAAATATCGTAACTACCTTCTGTGCTTACTAGTCTACTGGTATAAGGAGCTCAAAGTGACCGTCTGGATATTATAGTTTCAAGTAGGGTGGATCTCTTACCATGTCAGGCGGAAACATCTCTCTCCACAATGACCTATAGATATACAGGGCCCATAAATACAAGTACAGCATACATTCCCTTAAGCCCCAGCTTAAAGCTATAATATTGCATTTTTTCTTGAACCACTTTGAGTTGATTTTCCATCACAGGGAAGCCAAAGGATCATGAATAATTAATTTATAATATAATTATACATAAAATAATATTATTAATATTATTTCAATAATGAAACAATGTTAAGGAAGATTTCATTGCAGTAAAGTGGACTCTATTAATCTACTTGGTAACCAATAATAATTCAAAATATTTAGAAATTACCAGGAAATAAAATGTTATTTAGTTACAGATAGGTTTACATTGCATAGCAACACATAACCACAGGAAAATTTTTTAAAAAAGTAGAAAGGCAAGATATAATGGTTTAAGGATCAATTATTTGACCACATTTTTTTATTTACTATTTATTAAGTGGAAGTGCATCATTACAAAGGTCTTTATCCTCATTATCCTCACATTTAGTAGGCTGAGGAGGCAAAGGGAGAGGAGGAGTTGGTCTCTGGGGTGTCAGAGGTGAAGGAGATGGAAAGGGAGGCAGGAGAGAAAGGCACACTTGATGTAACTTTATGAAAATACATTATAATATCTGTCTGACCTTTTTGCATTCCAATTTCTCTAAAACTATTTCTATATGGTACCAATTCTTCTTCCACCATTTTCTTTAGTTTCAGCTCCCATATTATAGAAGGCTCCATGTTGTAAAAAGAAATCAAAAGCAGTCTTGAATAATTGGAACCCTTCTTCTAGATTGTCTAATGTCAATTTGTTTTCTGATACTGCTTCTTCTATGTCTTATTCCTCATTATCTGGAACTGGTTTGGAAGCATTCATCTCCATCAAGTTGTCTTCTGCTAGTTCCTCTTGTGTGGTGTCTATTAGCCCTTGAATTTCTCCAAGATTAATATGTTGAAACCCTTCGCCACCTCCCCTTTTTGTCATATCCACAATCTCTTTCATTATTTCCTTGATTGGCTCTGTTGTAAACCCCACAAAGTCAAGCACAACATCCTTGAGATGGTTTTCCCCAATAGGAATTTATTGTTTGGGACTTGATGGCTTTTGTGGCTTTTTCTATAATAGTGATGGCATCTTTAATGATGTAATCCTTACAGACTTCCATGACCTTCTCTTTATTGAGTTCTCTTCTATAGAGTTGACAATCCTTTCCATAGAGGACTTTCTGTAATGAGCCTTAAAGGTCCTGATAACCCCCAATTGCAAAAATAGTCAGAAAACAATTAAAATGACAATGGTAACTTCTGACCACATTTTTTTTGAAAATAATCTGAATATTTCAGTTTTATGTATTAGTATTTATCAAAAATAAAAGAATATAATTACTATCTTATGTTCCAATAACATGGGTAGTTCATTTTATTACTGATTTGTTTATATAAATGTGATATTTTCTGTATTTTTACAATCCAAATCAGAAACACTGAAAAATAAAGACATAAATATAACGACTCCCCAAATATATTTATTCTGCTTCATTTGTAAACTTGTAGTTAAGGAATTAAAAGTACAAAATAGGTTCTAGAACTGTGTAAGAGTAACCATTTTAACTAAGGAAAAATGTAAATAGAACATTCATAAAGCCTAACTTTTAAAACCTGTATAAACATGTTTTAGATTAGCTTTAGTGTATTCTGTACTTTGGACCCAATACAAGTATAATTTAGAAAATCATTTTATTTATAGTTTAAACTATGAATCTAGTGCCTGTCCACCAATCTGCAAGAAGATCATAGCACAATTTAATTTTAAGATATAGATGCTTTTCAGCATATGGACCTAATTTAATCACTTCTTAAAAATATCTAAAGCAATTTTCTCTTGGCAAATGACTTTACCCCTTATAATCTGATTAACATTTTTTAATTCAGGCCTCACTGATGTCAATCTATATCACAATGAGATTAATCATTTTCCAATTAATATTTTTTTCATTATTTACTTAAAATAAACTAATTAGAGCCACTAATATTTAGTTGTTCCTAATTTTGTTTTATGATTTGTATGAAATAGTTATACTCTTATTTTAATACAGTTTGGCAGCATAGAGGTCTAGTTCTTTGGGTCTGTCAGTTTCTTAATACAGGGTTCCTGTTTGATCCTTTGTGTTTCCCCACCCTCAAGCAGAGAGCTTGACATGTGTAAGGGTATAGTACATATATTGAATGAATAAATGAATATCAGCTATATCATATACTTTCATAAGTTTTCATTATACATTATTTTTATGTTTGTTAGAACTTATTAAAGAACTTATAACAAAAATGTCATTGGCAAGACAAGTTGCTCTTTGATGAATGGCTAACAAATCAGTATTCCTCTGTATGTGTCCTGTTATTTATATATATATTTTTTAATTGAAAGTTGTTTTCCATTTATATGAAAGTATAAATATCTAGGTGAGGAGGAGTACTCTAAAATCATGACAATGATGAAAGCTGTCTGATTTCACTGAGAAAGAGATGGATTAGAATTGAAATTAAACAAGGGCTACATGCTAACAAAAACAGAATGAAGCAAAAGCTATAAAGGAAGTCCTAATGTAAAGAACGCTGGAGTGGACTAGTATTTAGAATAATCCCTACAAATCTGTTTTTGCAAATGGCTAGTTGCGTAAACTTGAGGGTTACTAAAACTCAGAAAGGCTCTTTCTCCTTTCTTACAGATTAGGAAACACAGAAGGAATGACAAAAATGGAATTAATATTTTCTCATCTGCCTAACTTAAATATGGAGGTGTTAACATCTTAATTGTCATAGCTGCATAGTCATGTATTCTATTGCATATTTTATACTATATATCATTTTAATAAGAATGAATACTCTGTAAGATATACATGCCATCTCTTTTTGTTTTCGTTGCCTGTGCTTTTGAGGTCTTAGCCATAAAATATTTGCCTTAACCACTGTCCTGGACTGTTTCCCCCATATTTTCTACTAGTAATTTTATAGTTTTGGGTCTTATGTTAAAGTTTTTAATTCATTTTGGGTTGATTTTTATATGTGGTGAAAGATAGGGATCTAGTTTCATTTTTCTGTGTGTGGATGTCTTGTTTTCCTATTATCATTTACTGAAGAGGTTATTCTGTCTCCAATATATTTTCTTGGCAACTTTGCAAAAAATCAATCAGCTGTAAGTATGTAGATTCATTTTTGGGTTCTCTATTTTGTTCCATTGGTCCATGTGTCTGTTTTTATGCCAACACCATACTGTTATGGTTAATATAGCCTCTAATATACTTTGAAGTCAGGTAGTGTGATGCCTCAAGCTTTGTTCTTTTTGCTCAAGCTTTGTTCTTTTTGCTCAGGATTGCTTTGGCTGTTTGGTCTCTTTTTTGTTTACATACAAATTTTAGGATTTTTTTTTCTATTGGTATTTTGATAGAGATTGAATCAAATATGTAGTTTGCTTTGGGTAGTATGGTCATTTTAACAATATTAAGTCTTCTAATCCGTGAGCATGGGATGTCTTTCCACTTGTTTGCATCATCTACAATTTCTTTCATAAATGTTTTGTAATTTTCCTTGAATTTATCTTTCACCTCTGTGGTTAAATGTATTTCTAGGTATTTTTTTGGGGGGGGAGGGGGTAGATATTGTAAATAGGATTGCCTTTTTGATTTCTTTTCCAGCTAGATCATTATTGGTGTTTAGAAACACTACTGATTTTTGTATGTTGGTTTTTTATCCTGCAACTTTACTAAATTTATTTATCAGATCTAAAAGTTTTTTGATGAAGTTAAGTGTTTCTAAATATAAATTCATGCCATCTGCAAAGAGGGACAATTTGACTTCCTTTTCTCCTATTTGGATGCCTTCATTTTTTTCTCTTGGCTGATTACTCTGGTTAGGACTTTTAGTACTATGTAGAATAGGAGTGGTGAAAGTGGGCATCTGTCATGATTTGGATATGGTTTATTTGGCCCCACCAAGTCTTATATTGAAATTTGATCCCCCATGTTGGAGGTGAGGCCTGGTGTTGGGAGGTATGCAGATCATGGAGTTGAAACACTCATGAATGGCTTGGTGCCACTCTCATGGGAGTGAGTGAGTTCTCACTTTTTATTTCGCACAAGAAATGGTTGTTGAGAAGAGGTTGGCATCTGCTCCTCTCCATCTAGCTTATGCTATCTCGCCACATAATCTCCATACTGGCTCCTCTTTTCCTTTCACTGTGAGTGGAAGCATATGTGGGCACCATGGTTTTAGCTCATTCAGAACCATGAGCTAAACAAAATAAAAGAAAACAAAAAAAAGCAAAAAACTTCTTTTCTCTATTAATCTTCACTGCTTTAAGGATTCCTTTACAGTAACACAAATGGATCATGACAGCATCATTGTCTTGTTGCAGATCTTAAAGGAAAGTCTTTTCAGCTTTTCTTGACTCAGTACGATGTTAACTTTGGATTTGTCATATATGGCCTTTATTATGTCTAGGTGTGTTCCTTCCATTCCTAGTTTATTGAAAGTTTTTATTGTGAAAAGATGTTGAATTTTAACAAATACTTTTTCTGCATCTATTAAGATGATCATATGGTTTTTATCCCCATTCTGTTGACGTAGTCTATCATGGTAGGTGTTCCGGGCCTGTTTGTAGGGCCCCTGGTGCTGTGCATGTATTCCTGGGATAACTAAGAGAGCAGGATGATCCTTAGGCTCCTGGGTGGCATGCTTGAGTGGCAGACACAGTGGTGGCAGTGGACAAGGAGAGACTGTCCTCGGGGTGCATGCAAATGCTTTGAGGACCTACTGCTTTGAGAGGTGGGTTGCTGTTGGTAACAGCAGCCCCAGGCAGGCGCCACTGAGGTTCTGGGGAGTGTATGCTCACTCAGCCTGGGTGGCAGCAGGCAGGAAAACCTGTCCTCAGAGAGCATGTCAGTATATGGTAGCCCTGCTACTGTGGGTGGAAGTGCAGTTCCTATCAGTGGCAGCAGCTCCAGGCAGACGATGACAGTGGTGGTGGGGGCAGGCACAGAATATTATGGATGTTTAAAAAAAAAATGTTAACACTAAAATGGAAAGTTTCCTAAATTATATTTTTCTATTTTTAAATGGAAAAGCTTGTTGCAGAAAGATACATATATATATATAATATAATGTTTGTTTTTTATGTATTCAAATTAGTAGAAGCAACAAAAAGAAAGGGTTATGGCACATCAAGGAATTAAAATTCATGTAAGCAATCTCACTGTGGAAAAGAATATTTCTGTGGAGAACAAAAGTGAATTTAATGGTTGAAATATGCTTTAGGAATATCAGTTATCCACGTGTAGAGAATACTGAAGGTTCACTCACTCAATAGCCATTCATGCTTTGTTCTCCCTTGCTTTCCCACAGTATAAAGTTTGTAAGTAAAATAACGTATTGACTTCTAATTTTGCTATGGTTGTAATTGGTGGTGGTGGTGATATGATTTTTCTTTGTGAGTTGAGTGTGCTTGCGTTCAAAGGGTTAGAAAGATGACTTTAATTTTCATATCAAATTTTACATATTCCTATTAGTTTCAAATGGAACATTTACAAATAGTAAATTTTTATATATTTCTGAGCGGAACCATATTTATTAAGATGATGTAATACATTTTAATTTTTGATAAGGCATTTTTTCTCATTATTCTTTCTTAGAATATTTCTAACGATTGTCGCTTTTTTATTCTTTCAGATAATGTTAGAATCACTTATAATCTTTAGAATTGCATTTGGATTTTTGCTATTCTATACATCCATTTGGGTTGAATTTAAATTCAATAATGCAACTTCCCATATAGGAACATAGTATATATTTTCATTTATTCAGGACCTCTTTTGAACCCATATGTAAAGTTTTATTGTAGTCCTCATATGTCCTTGAGCATTTTCTAATTGTTTTATTATATGTTTTAATTTTGCATTATTATGTTGAATAAAATTTTGTCATTACATTTTCTAAATGTTTGTGAATTAAAAGTCTATTACATGACCACCTAAAAATTCTGTCTTATTAAATTACTGTGAGATCTCCAAAGATAATTATTTATGCTATCAGTATTAATAATTTAGTTTTATATTTTCAATGATTTCTGTTTTCTAAATTTATTTTATTTGATAATTTTTTTAAAAACAGCATCAGCTGATAGATTGGATAGTAAATCTGATGCATATGTTTGGATAATATATTGGAAATAAGTTTTAGTTTCAAAGGGACCAGCTTTCAGGGGAAGGATTCTTTCCTAAAGTCTGAGACCATTCAATATGTCTTTTTACGTATTTCTCAAAAAGAAAACAAAACACATCAAAACATGTCCCTTTGAGAGAAAAGTAAGAATAAAATGGATGGTCTGAGCAAAGCCCCGGCTCCCTGCAGGCATTGACTCCAGAGTCAAGTGTCCAGAGAGCCAGGTTCTGTGGTACATAAGAGAATACTTCTAACAAGGTAGCAGCTATTTGATATTTGTCTTCTTGTAAAACAAACAAGAACCTTCAAAGAGAATGGGAAATTGTAAAGAGGCTCAGAGACCTGAGACAGACGGAGAGGTACTGTGTGTGAACCCAAACCTGCACTTTGTAACAAGTTATTAGGATCCCTGTCTCTTTTGTTTTGTTTTGTTTTCCTTCTGTGATAACGTTTTACGGAAAATTACGCCTACAAATGTTCTAAGATGAAGCAAGAGAAGGGTTTCTTGTTTCCCCTTTGGCTGTAAATATATTTGAATCAAAGTACAGTTCTATCCTTGGTTGAGTGGGTGGATGGTGGGCTAAAGTTAGGACAGTAGATATCAGAATGTAAAAATTTACAAGACAATGATTTTCGACATTGGTTAATCATCAAATCAACTTGTAGTTTTATATAAATATAAATACCTCAAATTCTCTACAAAGTATCTAATTCCTGGGGGGTGGTGAGCATCAGCATCATCAGCAGCAGCAGCAGCATTTTATCCACAGCTGTCGAATTAGAGCAGAGACATGGTATAACAATCATCTGTCCTTCAGAATGAAATCAATTCTATGTTTTCTGGCATTCCTGAAAATAATTTCTGACAATTATTAAGTAATTTTTTTTTAACCTAGTGAGCTCTAACAATGTTATACATCTATCTTTCTTTGGTTAATCTCACAAAAACACAGCCCCACAAGGCAGAAGTTGCTACAAAAAGGAATAAATTTTCCTATGGGGAAAAGTATTGGCTAGGGGAGCCATTTTGGGATTTGACTGACACTCAACACCATGAAGTTTAGACCATAAAATAATGGCAAGGCATACGATACTGGTAGGGATATGGAAATTTGATCTATCTACTCTCCACGTTATCTGTTTTCCACTGTTGTATGTGTTCAAAGTCTATATCACTAACGGGTTATCTGGGTAGGAGAAACTAGATGACTTTAACTGTCTCATTTCTCACTATCTCAGTGATTATCATTAGTATCAGAAAGTTAAGAATATGACAGGGCTCGAAATCAATTCTCCAAAAATTAGTTTCCTGAAAATCAATTTTCAGAAAGTCCATTTGGCAAAAATCAATTTGCTAAAGCACCAACGTTCCCAAAACATAGAATTCCTTAAACTATATTTACCATAGCCACTTTGTCCTGGGGGGCAGGGCAGGGTTTAAGACAACATCTTAAAGGTTGTGAAGGCAGAGTTTAAGACAACATCTAGGGAAAGGGTACAGACAGAGGCAAGGGCAATGCAAAGGAAGACAGTATAAGAGTTTCTAGCAGAGAATCCCAAATATTCAAATTTGGGGAAAGGGAAGACTAGTGGACTAACATACTGGTATTCTGAGAACATTGCAAAACAGGGCTGTCAACTCACCCAACCCTATGAAGATGACATCAAGAGGAAAACAAAGTATGAAAACGTAGTCGCCTAGAAGACAATGTCAAAACAACAGTAAAAAAATGCAACATTCTCCCTTTAGGCTTCAAACCTGCAGTAGAGTATAGGCAGATCTACTCATATCTGTATACCTTAAAACTGACATATAAAATCAGCATATGTAATCTTTATTAGGCACCTAGTCAACACTAGAATAATGAAGAATGAATCAATACAAAAATATGAATACTACTGAAAAATTAAGATGCATAATAGATAGATAGATAATTTTGTCTGGTAGGTAGAAAGCAAAATCCTTTTGTAATATGACAGTTTGGGGGATCTGGTGTGAGATAATGGCTTTGATTTGTCTTCAATTGATTTTTTTCCAAAACTAAGGCCTGTTGGATATTTAATGAGGTTTATTAAACATTTTCTGTTTGATCATCCTTGTTAAAATTTTTTTCTTAAATTGAAAGATAAAATCATGTTTATCATGTACAACATGATGTTTTGAAATATATATACTAAATATATTATGGAATAATTAAATACAGCTAATTAATGTATGTATTATTTCACATAATTGTCATTTTCGTGGTAAGAATATTTTATATCCACTCTCTTGGCATGTTTCAAGAATGGTAACAAGGACAGACAAGGAAACTGCAAAAAAATAAAACTACAGGAAAATATCTTTGATGAACACAGATGCAAAAATTCTCCAAAAATACTAACCAAATTCATCAGCATATTAAAAAGATCATTCACCATAATCAAGTGGGATTCATTTCATGAATGCAAGGATGGTTCAATATACATAAATCAATAAATATGATACATCACATTAACAGAATGAGGGACAAAGTCCATGTGATCATAGATGTTTGATTATTCTTATAGAGAAGATTTTCTTGCATACTATATTGGTAGCTGATGAATGGAGCCAATACTTAGGATTTTTATTCAGTTTTAGGCCCAGAAAAATTAAGAGTAGATATGCTCAAAGTGTTTTTTTGGGAGGGTGGAGGGGAGCAGTTTAAAAAATCTTGTTTATCTGTGTGATACAAAGAATAATGTGAAACAAGAGGAAAAATAAGTTTTTCTCCATTTCTGCCTTGACAATATTCGTCATCTGGGGAAATTATTGCTTTTTTTTTTTAAACGAAAATTTTACTTTTTTATTTTTGAAGCACACACAAAAAACAAATTTATGCCTTTACAAAAACTGATTTCAGTGGGTTGGCATGTAACCATCTACACATTTTTCCTATTCATAAAGCAAGTGCTGATTGTGAACAGGACAAATAGATAAATAGATATTCTCTTCTGTCAAATCCAGCATCACAGGTTTAAGATTTATCCCAAAGTGCATGGTCATAGGCAAAACATCTATTTACTATCTTTTTTTTATGGGGGTACAAATGTTTAGGTTATGTATATTAAAGACATTTTCTCCTGTATTGTACATAGCAGCATGTTATCATTGTTTCTCACAACGCTCCTAAGTGCACCATTGCCTGTTAAAACTCATCAAAGTTTCATACAGGAAAATTGGGTCCTTCTTAGTTGTATTGTACAATGTTGGATGTTTCCTATTTCATGGATGTTATTTTACAAGTGTAAAATTGAGAGAAAAATGTCAACCATGTGGGCTACGAATGCTATCTTTGTTCAAGTATTGCCTAAACTTAGCTCTCTATTGTCAGATTAGACAGTACTCAGAAATTTCATAACCATCTGATACAAAAATACTGTCTATGTAATTTTATACATATTTTGCATTCTGTAGGTGTATTCAGATAAAAATAAATGTTCACAAAGCAAATACATTGATATTTTCAATGTAGAAAAGAGAATACATAGAGAACAGAAATAGAAATTTTAAAGTCACTAGTACAGCAGTTGAGCTTACAGTTGGGGATGGGTTCACCTAGATAATAGGATAAAAGAAAAAAGAAGTTAAGGAAACACAGTGGACACTAATCTTGTTTGGATGAGAGAATAGGCAATTAAATTATTTGTTTACCACCAAGCAGGTAGATTTTCTTAAGTAGCACTACTAGACAGGAACTTGCAGAATTAAAAAAAAATAGAGAATCACCAAGTAGAGTCAACACTCTGCACAACTTCAGGGGATTCTACTCACACACTGTACTCTTTTTTTCCCCTTAAATTTGAGTACTAAGTCAGGGCTAACAAAAACGTTTGTACCCCCTTAATATTTTGAAATAAAAATTTTGTAAAAGTTCATAAGCAAAATAAATAAATAAAAATAATTTTAAACGTTTAATCATAATAAAACCACACGACATAAAATACGAATACTAAGGTTTAAGTATGTACTATACAAGATCCACCATTATATACTTTTTTGCCATTAAAATTCTTTAGTCTAAACAAAGCTAAAGCTGTTTCTATGATTCTATAAATGATTACATAAATGCTGCCTGTTCTTTTGTTATTCAGGAATGCTTAAAACAACAAATAAAGCTCAATGGATTCTTGAGAATCTGTATTTTCATGTTTCTATAGTAAGTACTTCCAGCTGAGACAATTTCCCATTCTCTATATCTAGGAAAAAACAAGCAAACAAAAGCACTAGATTTAGCTGTAACACAAACAGCACACACTGTATTTGGCCAACAAATGCTGCTGAATGTTCATGTTATGACTATTTTCTCTTCTGACAGGTTTCAGTTTCATAAGAACACAGAGTTAGTAAGAACAGTTTTCACATATTTCTATAAATATACGGTCTAGAGATTTTAGTCATACATTTTTACCTCCTTTTAGCTGTATATATTCAGGAAAATTTGTACCAATTGCTACAAAATGCAAATTTCTATACTAATGACTTAAAACAATAGAAATTTATTTCATATTGTCTTAGATTCCAATGTGGGTCAGCAAAGTCTCTCTTTTCTGTCACTCAGGATCCAGGCTTCCTCTGTTATATATATATATTTTTTTTTATGATATCTCAGCTTCAGGATTTGCTCTAGCAAGGAATTAAAATGATGGAGGAAGCATTAACAGTTTTT
Source organism: Propithecus perrieri (assembly GCA_963574695.1). Classification (NCBI taxonomy): domain Eukaryota; kingdom Metazoa; phylum Chordata; class Mammalia; order Primates; family Indriidae; genus Propithecus; species Propithecus perrieri. The sequence goes on from CAUYRB010058402.1 coordinate 75,950, forward strand.
TAAATGCCTCAGACGAGAAGGGATGCAAGGTATAGTCACATGGCTCCATTCTGAATGGAAGGGAGGCAGGGGCATACTGGGTAGAAGATGCACTATTTTTTGAGTGCTGTCTGCCACACTACCCCACAGACTAGATTAGACGTTTATGGATCCCCATATCCTGGAAAACATTCTTTCTATTTGACAATATTTGGTTAATCAACAGGCTTACGACTTTCAACCAGACATAATTAATCTGCATTTTGAAAATCCTACTAGCACAGGTGTACACTAAAAATTACCCAACAAATGTTGATTCAATAGCAATTTTCCATAATTTCATCAGTTATTCATCTCAGGTTCCATTTATGCATCTGCCATGTCATTATCTGGGTTCATTATAACATTAGCTTTCAAATTTAATAGACTATCACATAAGTGACAGAGGTACTAATTATATAAGCTTATTGTTGCAACACTGTTCACCTTAAGAATAATATTATTTGGAAGTTTTTACTCTTTGAAATGAAATTTCTGTAAAATAATGAAGTAAATGTGTCAACAGAATCAGCAAATTGCTTTTCATGTTTAAAAATACATTTCCTTTGTCAGAACAATGATAGTTTATTAAGAATATTTGGGATATAGATTTAATCCAAATTGGGATGCTAGGTACACATTTGTCATAATTTTTGAGAATTGGAACTTTATAAGAAACAAATATAATCATATTACTCAAAATTATTTTTCACAGCCACAAAACAGCTTTCAAAAACTATTACCATTTAATAAAATTCCAAATCCAATTTAGAAATCCTCTGATTTAAATAGAAAAGTTTAATAAAATATGTAAGACTCAGAAAAAAACTTTTTATGACTTTTGCTAAATTTATAAATTGCTAGAGTGAAAAATATGACACTTCAGTCTTTGATATATTTTTGGAAATTTCATAGTAAACTTTGAACAGTTAATTAAAGTATACTGCAAATGCCTTTTCAACCTTAAGAGTGCAGCTACAAAGCCATCACTACATATGTGTGTCACATCCTTCTACAGATGGTAAGTCAATAGGTGTGGGAAGACTTTTGAAGATTTCACCATTAAAAAGAGACATTTATAAAGTGGTATTTTTCAAAAAAGTATTTTGTTCTTTCTTAATTTAAATATAAATGTTTATAAAATTATAACAAGAAGGTTATTTAATAGTTCTAAATATAAATGAGAAGGCATATTTTATTTAAAACAATGCATGCCAGACAATTTAGTAGTAATGTAACATATATTATTTTTATTTAATCATATAATAAGTCTGTGAGATGGATAGTAGTATTGTCATTCTTTTTTCAATGAAAACAATGCTGTAGTTTAAGGTCATAGAACTGTAAAAGTTATAGACAGAATCCATGCTCATTTCTGCCTAAAGCCTATGTTTTGTTTGTTAAGCCATGTGTAAGATCACTCAAATGAGACATCTGAAGAGAGAACTTAACCTAAATTGCTAGTAAACTCATATTTTATGCTAGAGAAAAAAGAGGGGCACAGTATTGTTTTCAGGAACCATACACGTATGGAATATACAAATAGATTCATTCTTCTTGAGACCCTATTCTTGAGACATTAGCAAGTAAGTGATACACTATTTTGAGAGAAGTTGGCTATCAGAAGAGTATGTATATGATCATGAAATAAAATGGGGGGGAAAGGGAGGTTCAAGAGAATTATTTTGTCAATGATATTAAATTCTGGGATGATTGGAGAAGAAAAAGTTTCAGCCTGGGAAGTCAATTTTATTTCACAATTAGGAAATGATTATAACATTATCAGTCAGAGTTTTATCACAAAAAATAAAGTCATTTCAAGTAGAGAATGATTTCTTAAAGGAAACTGGAGATGTACATAAACTCAGGAAGAATTGGAAAGAAAAGAACAGCAGACTGCGTTCAGAAAATACCAAAGTGGGAATATCTGAAATTTCTGCAGCCAATAAACCCAGATTTCTATAACAGCAAAGTGAGTACTTCTCATGAAAAGCCTCATAATCCAAGAGATATTCTGAACTCCCTGCTCAGAGTAGAAGTAATTTCAGTTGCCTGCCTACAACAGGAGTTTCTCAGCAGGACTCCAAAAACAAGGAAAGTTGCTACTGAAGTTCTAAGCTGTCTGTCTGTATTTGGCATACATATAGAATATCGGCTTTTTTTTTCTTCCACTTTCCAAAATTTAATTAAATGGCTCTCACTGGCCGAATCTATAATAAGGACTGAGATTGGGGGAAACTAAGGCTTCCCCCTAAAATGGAAAAGAGAATGCTGAAGGGGGTGACTCTACTGGGACCCTATTCCTAACTAGGAAGAATGTGAAAATATGAGATTATGGTGCAGAGAGTATGCATTGTAAACATTATGTAGAAATCTACATAGTGTTTGTGCATTTTGTTGTGTATTTGGACCAAACACTATGGGATTGCAGAGAAGAAAAAATGAGTTTATGGGACATGAGTTTCTGTGGAAAGTTGCATATTTTAAAATCTCTCAAGGTCTCTAATGTAGTGAAGTGTTTTAATTCATTAAAAAAATACTGTCCATTATTATGTTGGGTATTGTGATTATATAGGATTATATGTCCCTTGGTTGGAGTAAAGTCCTAGCTACAGACATTTAGAAAGGCTGTTATGAAAAGACATTTATTATGCAACACTAGATAAGAAAGTGAAAGCAATTGCCTAATGGACAATTTCAGTTCAAATAAATATAATCTTCGGACAACTAGAGTTCTTTGTGTTTGAGCAAAATATTAATACATAGGAAGAATAATCATGAAAAAGTATCTTTTAAAATGTGTTTGATGAAGATTTAATTGAGCCCATTGAATATAGTTGCATGAAAGGGTTTTTATATATATAAATATATGCAGCATATATTATATAAAGTGATGCATAAAAATGTCCTAGTGTGTCTACTTACATATATTATACATAGTCTATATTATATTATATAGTTGTATGTTACACATGCAACATACATATGCAATGCATATATTGCACACATGTGTTGTACATTTATACATGAGTATGGTTACACTATATATATCACATATATGGTGTGACCATACATATGCGCATACATACATAAACAATTGGTATAGTGATGAAAATAGACTTTGCCATGACAACCTTGAGGAAGTAGTAGGTTTTAATTGAATATCAGTCCCAATTTTATGAACCAATGTATTTGTGAAATCTTACATTAAATATACTTGTTAGCAATTTATAAGTAACAGTAATGTTAGAGGTTTTGGGAAGAACTGAATTTTTTTTTTTTTTTATTCCAGGGTTTTGTGAGGGTACAAACATTATAGTTACACTTTATGTCTTTGCCTCACCCAAGCGAGGGTTAAAGGCATGCCCTTCCCTCCCTTTAGTGCTCCCCGTCTCCTTTAGTTGTAGATTTGCCCCCCCATCTCCCTAATCCCTAGAGAGTATTTCTGCCATGTGATCAACCTAGTGTTGATCAGTTAGTACCAATTTGATGGTGAGTACAAATGGATCCCATTCTTCTGCTTTTTTGGTGCCTCACTTTGGATAATGGGCTTAAGTTTAATCCAGGAAAGTATAAGAGGCGCTAGATCACTGTCGTTTATGATTGAGTAATATTCCATTGTAAACATATACCAAATTTTAATAATCCGCTCATGGATTGACGGGCACTTGGGTTGTTTCCACATTCTTGCAATAGTGAATTGTGCTGCCATAAACATTTGGGTACAGATGTCTTTATCATAGAATGTTTTGTGCTCTTTTGGGTAGATGCCTAATAGTGCTATTGCTGGATCGCATGGTATTTCTATTTTTAGCTCTCTGAGGTAGATCATGGAGAATAATTCTTTTAAAGTGTTTTTGAATTCTCTTTGATAATATTTTGTTAAGGACTTTTGCATCTATGTTCATCAGTGATACTGGCCTTTAGTTTTCTTCTTTTGTTGTGTCTTTCTCTGGTTTTAGTATCAGGGTAATGCAAGGATATTCTTAATACTGCATGTCGTAGCGCATTCTTGCCACTCCCCCTCCACACTATCATCACCATTAAAATGCCAATAGTACCCTGAGACTTTCGTGATAATCAAAACCAGCCCTACAAATTTCTAAAATGTCCATTAGGGGGTGGTAAAACTCCAGTTGAAGACCACTGCTCTATGACCGTTTCCTTTTTTAGGGAGGGCTCCTTGGTCTTGGGACATGCCTGAGGAAAGCATCACTTGCCCATTCTTCAGAACTGTGCCAGGCATTATGGGCACCCAACTGTTTAAGTTGAAAAACAGCCCTTTTCCTAGATACACTAAGAAAAATAGAGTGTCAGTGCTCAAGGCAAACCCCAGTATTATTTCCAAAAGCTTGGGTTGTAGAGTCAAAGTCACTGCCATATAGCACCGAAGTAAGTTACAATCTTCCTTCAGACCCACACAGACTTTGAACTCTATTGTGAAAGGGGGTGGACCTCGAAAGTGAAGAGGCTGTCATCAGTGACAGGCAGACTTAGAGAAGCACCATTGCTCACATCGCTGATTCACTGACAGGAAAAACATCTATCTAATAAATTGTGTCAATATAAAAAGAGGAAAAACTCTGCCTGTTACAAAAGTAGCACAAAATCTGCTGAGAAACATGCCAAGGCTGGTGAATTTGAGTAAGAGGATAAGAAGGGAGAAGTGTGTAGTCACATTGTTCTTACTCCTTTGTGACATCTAAAAATAATGTTGTATTAAGCTCCTGCGGGGATGAAGAGGGTCACTTCCCAGGCTCAGAGGAAACAGTAAGTTTAGAAGTTCTCTGCATGGGTTTTAATCTCTGACCGAGTGCTTTCAATTTACCCAGCACACTGGTCCACCAAGGACACCGAATGTAGGTTAGGTTAACATGAGTTCATAGCTATGCTGGTGAGTTTATCACAAGAGGAGAAAACATTAAGCACAATTGACCAGATCAGCCACATTAGGCAAATCCCGTTACTGTGCTTCAGAATTAATTTCAGGAGTAGAAAAGTTATTAGCCACTATAGTAACCAAGAGAGAATGATCAGAATGGATGTCATAAAGGATTGTGTAAAGGAAGATCAAGGGAAATCTGTCAGAAAATGCAGCAGTGAGATTGAACATTAGGTTAGAGGCCAGTGTCTACTTGAATTGTTTGGTACAGTTCTATATAGATTGTCTATGCCAGCCAGGAAATATGTTGACTAAGATTAAGTGAGGCTGCAGGCAAAAAAAAAAAAAAAAAAGATAAAAAGACCAGTGAATAGAAGGAATATGAAAGGGGATATTTGTGTACCTGTGTTCTCATCTGTATGTGACGCTAATTCCCCTTGGTACTGTGAAGAATAATTGTGAGAAAAATATGTTATTTAAAAATTACTATTTATTGTATAGCTTCTTACCTATTGAAATTTTAATTGGCATTTAAAATAATACTCTCAATCATGTTTTCCAAGAAATATGGCTTAGGTCAAGGGTTTTTAAGCAGAGATGTACATCAGAAACACCTGGGGAGATTTTTAAAATACAGAGTCCCACTTTCTATCTTGACCACAATTCTCTAAGATTTTTTCATAGTTGGATCCTTGTTTGAATCTCAGCTCAAATATCAGTTTCTCTGAAAGACCTTCCCTAATCAGTCCCTACTTTATCATTCACTAGCATACTACTTTATTTTTTCATAGCACTTAATACAATCTAAAATTATCTTTTTCATTTATTTGCATATTATATATTAATAGCTCCCTCAGCTAGAATGTTAAATATTACATTGGTTCTGAGGCTAAGGCTCCAACAACATATCATACTATGGATCTAGAGTATGTGTTTAAAACTTAGATGAAAGAAAGCAGTTCATAACATATCATATGAAAAAAACAACAAGCTATAACCATGAAACAACTGCTAGTGAACAGGTTTGCCATTCAACCACCTACTGTCCAAAGGTCCACTTTGGAAAAATCCACCGTGTACTTTGTACTAGAGGCACTAATACTTTCTTAGTATTAACTAAGAATAGTTTTAGAATAACAACAGAGTCAAGATTTGGGGGTTAGTCTAAAGCAAATATCTCATGGGTGCTTCAAAAAAAAAGATTTGAGAGTTAGTTTCCTCTTAAAAATTCTCATGCTGGAGAGTGATCACTTGAATGGAATTTTAATTCCACTATGAGCAGAATAAAACAAGGAGAATTTGATAACAGGAGGAAATTGTGTGTGTGTGTGTCAAAGAAAAACAATAAAACAAAAGAAAAAGTAAAACAAGAGAATTTCAAGCTTCTGCAATTCCTTGATCACAGATTTTTAAAAAATGAAATTAGTCATTTAATTGGAAATAATCTTAAACCATGGTTTGATAACATGGGAACACAATAACCTGCTGACAAAATAAAGGTACTGCTACTTTTTGATGTTGATGGAGCAGCAACATCATGATGTTGATGGTGTGCATCAGAATAGCATACAGGAAAGTAACATTTGTGTGTTATGATTGGATGTTTGCTGGGCTATACTGGTTATTAAATATTTTTTCAATTATTTATTTATTTATTCATTTGTTTATTTTTAAAATTTTATTTCAGAATATTACAGGGGTACAAATGTTTGCATCTATATTCACGAGGGATATTGGTATACAGTTTTCTTTTTTTGTTGTGTCCTTTCCTGGCTTTGGTATCAAGGAGATATTGCCTTTGTAGAATTAGTTGGGAGGATTCTATTCTTCTCAATGTTGCAGAATAATTTCTGCAGTATAGGTACCAGTTCTTCTTTGTAGGTTTGGTAAAATTTGAGTGTGAACCTATCTGGTCTGGGATATTTTTTTAACTGGAAGATTTTTTATTCCTTTTTCAATTTTGGTACTTGATATTGGTCTGTTCAGGAATTCTATTTCTTCCTGATTGAGCCTTGGGAGGTTGTGTGTTTCTAAGAATTTGTCCATTTCTTTCATGTTTTCAAGAGTTTGGGCATAGAGATTTTTATAGTATTCAATGATGATGTTTTGTATAATATTTCTGTGATATCAGTTGTGACTTCTCCTTTTTCATTTCTAATTGAGCTTATTAAAATACTTTCCTTTCTGCTTCTGGTCAATCTAGCAAGAGGCCTGTCAATTTTGTTTATCTTTTCAAAGAACCAACTTTTTGTTTCATTTATCTTTTGTATAGTTCTTTTGTTTTCAATTTCATTTAGTTCTGCTCTGATCTTGGTTATTTCCTTTCTTCTCCTGGGTTTAGGATTGGTTTGCTCTTCCTTTTCCAGTTACTTGAGATGATTCATTAATTTGTTGATTTGTAATCTTTCTGTCTTTTTGATATGGGCATTTAAGAGTAAGAGTTTTCCTCTCAGGACTGCTTTTGCTGTATCCCACAGATTTTGATAACTTGTGTCCCCATTATCATTTAATTCAAAGAATATTTTGATTTCCATCTGAATCTCCTCCTTGACCCAAAAATCATTCAGAAATAGATTGCTGAAATTCCATGACTTTTTGTAGGGATGAGTGTTTCTGTTGGAATTGATTTCTAATTTTATTCCACTGTGGTCTGAGAAAATATATGGTATAATTTCTATTTTTTAAAAATATTTTGAGATCATTTTGTGGCCTAGGTTGTGATCAATTTTAGAAAAAGTTTCATGAGCTGATGAAAAGAATGTATATTCAGTGGTATTTGGGTGGAATGTTCTATAAATGTCTGTTAGGCCCATTTGTTCTAGAGTTCTGTTTAAGTCCATTGTTTTTTTTACTTATTTTCTGTTTGGAGGATCTGTCTAGTTGTCTCAGTGGGGTGTGAAAGTCTCCGGTTTTTATGACATTGCTGTTTATCATTTTGTTTAAGTCAAGCAGAATTTGCTTTATGTATCTGGGTGCTTCTATGTTTGGAGCATAAATATTTAGTATTGTTAAGTCTTCTTGTTGAATTTTTCCCTCCACCACTATATAGTGACCATCTTTGTCTTTCTTTACATTTGTTGCTTTAAAGATTATGTTATCTGATGTAAGAATAGGTACACCAGCTTTCTTTTGGTTTCCATTTGCCTGGAAAATTGTTTTCCATCTCTTCACCCTGAGTCTGAATGAGTCCTTGTGGATTAGATACATTTTCTGGAGACAGTAGATACTTGGCTTGTATTTTTTATCCATTCAGCCAGTCCATATCTCTTCAGTGGGCAATTCAAGCCATTTCTATTTATTGAGGGAATTGATATTTGGGGTGGATTTCTGTTCATCCTCAACTCTTATTTTTTTGTTTTACTTCTCAAGACATTGTGGACTTTGGTTTCTTAATTTTAGCTTTTGGGTAATTTTACACTGGTGGGTATCTATTGTGCTGTTCAATGTATAATGTAGGTCTGAGTACTTCCTGCAGGGCAGGTCTGGTCTTTGCAAATTTCATCAGTGATTGCTTGTCTGGGAAAGTCTTTGTTTCTCCCTCATATAAGAAACTTAGTTTTGCAGGACACGGAATTCTAGGCTGGCAATTATTCTGGTTTAGAAGACTAAGGATGAGTCCCCAGTCCCTTCTGGATTGTAAGGTTTTAGTTGAGAAGTCTTCAGTTAGTCTGATACGTTTTCCTTTGTAGGTTGCCTGCTGTTTTCACCTTACTGCTCATAGGGGTGCCTCTTTCATGTTTACTTTGGCCAACCTAATAACTATGTGATGTGGTGATTGCCTTTTCACATTCAATCTCCCAGGGGTCCTGTGTGCTTCTTGTGCCTGAATATCTAGATTTCTACCTAGGCCAGGGAAATTTTCTTCAGTTATTCTCTCAAGTAAATTATCCAACCCTTGTGTATTATCTTCTTCACCCACTGGGATTCCTATGATTCTTATGTTTGGCCTCTTTATACAATCCCACATTTCTGTATGCTTTGTTCATGCCTCCTGCTTTTGTGTTCTTTGATTTCTTTAGCTCATAGGCATTATCTTCAAGCTCTGAGATTCTTTCTTCTGCATGCTCTAGTGTATTCTTAAGGCTTTTCACTGTGTTTTTTAATTCCTTGAATTCATGTTTTCATTTCCAAAATTTCTGTTGGGTTTTTCCTTAGTACTTAGATTTCTTTGGAGACTTTTTCACTCATTTCCTGTATTGTTTTTGTGGCTTCTTTGTGTTGGGTTTTTATTTTCTCTTGAATTTCATTGAGCTTTCTTACAATTCATATTTGAAATTCTTCGTCTATCATTTTAACCATTTCATTTAAGTAGTTATCCATTTCTGAGGAGCTACTGATTTCTTTTGGGGGTGATTTTCACTTTGATTTTTCATGTTTCCAAAGTTGTTTCACTGATTCTCATCTGACCTCTTGATCAAGAGTTGGGATTATTAGGGCTGGTTTTTGGCCCTGTCTCCATGATCCCAAGGATTATTCCTTGACCATGCTGGGGAGAGGAACACTGGTCCTGAATTGCCTTTGGAGTGTTTTAGCAGATTTCATGAACCTCTTGGGTTACCTCTAACCTGTTGTCTTCACCTCTTCCCAAAGGAGTCTAGTGTCCTCCTCTCTCTTAACTGCTCAGTTCCTGCTCATGGTGTCCTGGACTCCACTGGTGTCAGTCCCTGTGGTTTATTCCTGTTCAGGAATCACTCTCCGTTCCCTTCAGTCCAAGCCTCAAATCCTATGCCAAGAAGGTCTGACAAGCCTTGACTCTAGTGGGCCATATTGAAAAAAGGAAAAAATTCTAAGAGAAAGAAATTAGTGAATCCATACACATCAAAACATGAATATTAAGGGGAATGATGCATCCCTGCATTGATCCATAAATTTCATTAAATCTCATTAATGAATGATGCCTGAGGATGATTCTTAAAACATAACTGTTTGTGGGAGAAAATATGAGATCCATACATACAAATATCATATCAATGTAGAGTTTATCTTAGTGAATTTTCTTAAGCCTTTATTGTGTTATAACCATACTTCAAACCCCCTAACACACTGGATGCTGCTTGTTACAATCAGTTATTGGAACATTGAGTTTGTTTCCAGGTCTTGGTCTTCTTGACCCAAATCACCTTTTGAATCATAAAACACAAACTTTCATAGAAGATAAGCTATCAGTTGCCAAATGATTATTAGCATTGCACTCCAGGTTTATGCAGTTAGTTTAGGGAATTCACATTTAAAATTTACATTCCTTAAAAATGTATTCGAGGTCCTTCCAGATATATTATCAAGCTAAATTTCAATAATATTTTTAAAAAGTATAAATAACCTTCCAAGTGCATACAGTCTTTGACTGAGATTGCATCACCTACAATTTTCTAAATATTGCCTGTAATTTAGACCTCTATCCTTAAATCAAGCTGTCGTGGAAGCCTAAGATATCTTTTTCCCCCTTTTCATCTACTGAAAATATATCCATTCTCAATTTTTACTCAAAAACCTTGCCTCTCTGAAGCATATTCCAATTTTTAATCATCACACTCAATAACCTTTCTTTTATGTTCCCACAACACATTGCTTGTGATATGTTTGTTGTCCTTACTGGTCCCATAGTCCGTGCTTATCTTCTCCTGGTTAGACTCCAAGTGCATTGAGGTAGGAACCTGATCTTCATCTCCTCCATCTCCTTGCTCCTGTTGCACTAGTCACTGACTTGGGAGATGGCCGGGGATGAGATTCCTCATTTTGGAGTAGAGAAGCAAAGAGCATGGGACCAAAGTTAATTAACATAGCCTAAAGTATAGGAAATTAGTCTGCCAAAAGTATCTGAAAATTATCAATAACATTTGAAAATGGGTTTTAATTGGCTACTTTTCCAAAGTAAGGAATGATGTGTGTCCTGTTAAGTGACAAAGAAAACTCACTGTGTTTATTTTATGCTTAAGGATCAGGGAGATGAGGTGAGAACAGGATATACAACTAATAATTCCATAACTGGTTGCTTAATTGTGAATGACAGTTGTATGTTTACACTTTTGTATAGGGCTTTAGCTGTAGAATGGAATGGCTAAGTTTTGTATGCTAAGTTGGAATTTTAAAAATAACCTCAGCAGGTATTTCATATTCTCCCATATTGAAATAGGAGCTCCAAACTCTCTGTGATTTATCTTGATTTATATAGTTGTTGGAGGTGGCAATTACTAATTATCTTGGCCTGCCAACTCAGCAGCAGTTTCCCAAACTGTATACACCAGTTTCTCTTGAATTATGCATTATAAAGCCTCACCCCTGGGACATTCGAACAACATCCTCCCCCAAGTTCTATAGAAACTTCTTGGATATTGAATTTCAAAATGCAACCTTAACTCAAATTCTAATCATTTGAGTTGCATTTACAATATACTCATTATATAATTTGCGGCCACTTGAAAGTGTTTCTTCTCAAAATTGCTAGGCTGGGCTATTGTCTCCCTTACACAGGAAAGAAACAAATAAAAATAATTGGAGCATGAAGTGCATGAATCTCATAAATGCCCACTTATTTATGTTAGTATATGCTTCATCAACAAAGGGGTGAACTTGCCTATGTGAAAAGACAGGCCACAGAATGGTTCACATACCAGACAGAAGCAGCAGTTTTCAGAATCCATATTTCAAGTTAAGTAACTCTTAGGACTAAAGAACAGAAAGGCAGGCCTCTGTTTATACCCTTCCCTCAGGCAGTAATGCTTCCACCAAGTTTTTTTCTGCCAGTGGAATTCCTACTTAAACTTTAAGATCTAACTCAAACATCACCTCTTTCTTTGACAAGTCTTCCCTGAAACCGCCACAACTAATTACTCACTCATCTGTGTTTCACTGAAAAGATTGATTTCCCCCTTCACTGCCACCACCAAACCATAAATACAGACCTTCTCAGGGTTATCCCAACCACACATGGATTTATTTCAGCTCAATGTGCAGCATACCACTTTATGGTTATGAACCAGAAATCCCGTATCTTAACATCATTCTGGGCAATTCATCTTTCCGAGCCATTGTAGACTCAAAGTCCCTCCACCCACCCAATGCCACCGAGTTTTTCCTTTAGGGCACTTCATCTCCTGTAGCTCTTTCCCTCCTTTATTTCCACTACATCTGTATTTGTCATCTTTAGAATTCACAGTCTTTGCTCACTGAACTCCTCACTTCTCTCCTGGCTTTACTTCCTTAACCAATAAAAATCCCATGTTTAATCGCTATGTCTCTCCTCTTTCTGGTACTACCACTCACATGCCTCTTTGTTCGTGATCCATATCCCATCAGTTCAGTTAGGAAACCATTTGCTCACTGGCTCACAAGGTTGCCAGTGAATTATGGAGAAAAATATCTACAAATTAATGGGCACTAAACCTGACTGGGCCTTCAGCGTGAGTCAGCAGATATTGAATACATTCCTGGTCACCCCATTTCCTGTTACCGGTAAAATTATTCCTATCCTATTGATCTGTTCCTTTCTCACCCAGCATATGACCCCATCCCTTTCCAAGTAAACGTATTTTTTTTAGTACTGCAGAAGTATTAATAATATTAATGAAACATCTCATTGAGTTATTTTATTTTTAGTTTTTTAATTAAAAATATATGATCAAATATTAAAGGACACAAACCAAGTCTCCTTTCTACCCCAGATTAGCACTGTTTTTCCCGAAGCAAGCTAACGTTAAGTTTCTTGTGATCCTCTCAAACCTATTTTATCCATGTGTAAGAGTAAATACGTTTATAATCCTTCTTCATCTAATACCACTTCCTATATTACATGCTGCTGACATATGGAACTCTCCAAGGTGCCGCAGGAGTTGACGCCGTCAGAGCGTGCACTTGACTTTCCCCTTTGCTGGTAGGTCCCGCCTGCCCAGCCTCTTCACTCCGTCTTCTCCTGGGCAAATCTGCCCTTATCACGATAGCACTGCTAAGCACATTACCTGGCATATAAGAAGCATTCAATAAATGTTAAACTGTTATTATTTTTATTGTTATTTATAGAGAACTGGTATTTGCTACCTTGAGTTCTCCAATGCTAAAATTTAAGCATTTTTTCCCCTTGATCAAGCATCTGTTCTTGAGGCTAAAGAGAATAATAGTTAGAATTTTCCAAAAAGGATTACATACAGTATGGAAAAATGCCAAGAGATAATTTTGCACAATTTAGGTACAAAGAAAATACAAAAAAAGAGAAAAATTCTGGGAAACAATGTATGACATCATTTAACTGAAAAGAGTCCTAATTTAGGAAATATTTCTGAACTCTGAGTTGGTCAGATTGAAGCCAGCTGTGTTTTGCCCCTCAATATTCTGGTGGGATTTCAAAATTCTTTAATCAGAACAAGACTCTACTCTCCTTTATTTCCCTATATAACTGGCACTTCACAAATTGTAACATGAACGTGAATGTTAGAAAATGAGAAATTATATTCCTAGGTTAACAAGATAGCAATAGTAGCTCAGGAATAGATACTTAGGGGTATCTTGGGGGACAATTTGTTTGGAAATGGGGCAATGAGCCTTATTTAAAGTTGCATTTAGATAGCAAACATGTTGTTTTTACTTTGGGGAGTAGTTTTGGGAAGCTAATTGACTTCCTTATATCCTAGTCATCCTCTAGAGCTACCCTGTTGTTCAAAATCAAGTCATAAAATCTATTCCTCAGGTCAGTTCTGATTTTTTTGTGTGTGTGCTCTACCAATCTTACTAAAAATTATTTACTAGAATAGTAATTAAGCTAGGTCTAGAACAGGAAGAAATATTCTGGAGGCATTATCACCTGGGGAAAAAGTTGTCTTTACTTGCTTGTATTCTCTTGCACAGCTCAACTTCTCTTTTTGTCAATACAGCTGGAAGGAAATATTTGTAGGACAGGTTTAGTAAGTGCGTTCTCCTCATACAAACACATGTCGTCTGCCAGATTCAGGGCTTACAACTTAAAATTCACCTCTTTAAGTTGCATCTGTACTATGACTAATAGCTATATTAATAATAAAAGCCATGGATTGCTTTGATGACAAAGCAAATCACAGAGCAGAAAACCTTTGGGGTGGCTTCTGTCCATGAATGTCAAGGATAGGAGCGGTGGCTGCTAGAGTGAGGCCCTCTCCCCACTTAAATGCACATCCAGAGAACTGATTTCCAAAGCACTTGGTGGTAATTCTCTGCGTCTGATACTGTTTGCACTAACTGTCTTCCCAGCTGAGGACTTCTTATTTTAGGTCAATAAATATATTCACAGATGAAACATGACAGTAATTAAAGACATACCTGGCAACAGCAAACAAACAAACTTTTTCAACCAAAAGAGCAAGACGTGGCAAACGAGTAAAAATAGTGTTGAAAACTGCTTGAAGTCATTTCCTTTCATTTCCTGAAGAGTAGTTTTCTGACACGTATATTCAGAAATACACGTTATTTGGACAAAAATCTACGCCTAGCAAAATCCAATCTCCAGCCATTTCCCTATTTATAGATGGAGTTTTCTTCAACACTTGGAGTAGTAGATTTTTCCAGTGGACCAGGATTTTGAGAGCCTTGAGTCACATTACTATACTTACATTGTTAAAGGAAGGCTTTAAATATATATATGTAATATATATATATAAATATATATATTTATAAAATATATATAAAATACATATAAAAATATATATATATAACTACACTATTTTCAAAGAAAATGTCAAAGCATTTAACTAATTTTAACTGTCAAAACACTTGCACTGGCTTCTTCTAGAGATCATCATTTAAAACATTATAAGATGTTTGTATCTCTTTAGTAAACCCTGAAAATGTTGTTAATAATTAAGAAACACATGGTATTATCTTTAAAAATATCAAAGTTTTTTTTATTGAAAGCAAATATTTTGGTTGCTAAAGAGAATAATTTGTTTAACTCAAGTAATGTGCTGCCTTGAATGTTGTCAACGTAGGTACAGGCATATGATCCTTAAAAAGCTGGGTGACTTCTAGGCTTTCGTGACCATTGCCATCAACTGTGACTGGGGTGTTTCTAGGGACAGGCTGTGTGATGCTAGTTTCCTTCAGATCCTTCCTGTCACCTGAAGTCAGGTGCCTGGAGAGGCTGGGCTTAATGAGCTAGACAGGGGCATATATTACTAGTAAACTGAATAGAATTAATAACTAATTTTTTAATATTGTTCTATTAAATATAATATACTAATCTTAATTTGCAGTTGGACAATATATTTTTTAGAAGATTGATAGACATTAGAGCACTAATCTTTAATGTTCTCAATTGCTCTTTAGTCTAATTGGTTTAAATTTGTCCTGGGTAGGACTTAACATATCAACCCATGGAAACAGATGTATACAAATATGTGTGTGCACAGAAAGAGCTTTAGGGATCTTCTGATCTGATGGTGATTTTCAACCTGTGCCTCAGCATCCTAGTGGTGACAGGTTACCTCCCTCTCCAACCTTAACTCAATTAGGGCAATTCTACTTTTATCTGTTTTGTAAATTGAGTCTTTGAGTAAAGTTTCATTTGTGCATAGTATTCTGTAGCTGGAAAAAGATTAGAACCATTGCTCTTGTGGGACAACTTAAAGTTGTAGGTGATATTTTTCTTACCCGTTTTACAGGTGAGAAAACTGAAACACAGAGGGATGAGACAATGATCCTCACATTGCCCAGCAAATATATGGCAGCGTTGGGATTCCAATCTGGGCAGTTTTTTCCTTAGATGTCACAGCCTCAGCCCCTTCTTTGTAGAGTAATACCCTTCTGGGCCTGTCTACATCTTTCAATAACTTCATCAACTATTAAATCACTACGATATCTTTGTTTCTTTCAAATTATTGATTATTATTATTTTTTTTTCTGTAAGAGAGTTTTCAGCCTGGCTTCCTGCTATTTTTGGGAAAAATCTTTGGAGACTTGTTTTTGTACACCGTTCTTACCTCCATTCGTGATCTGAGCACTCAGGGAGTCTACAGATTTCCCCTTATAGAGTAAAAAGTGGAGGAGGGATGATTTTAGCTGTTCACACCCTCGCTTTCCATGCGACTCCTTGGGGCTCTCCTGTGCTCGGCTGGGGGACGTCTTTCTCTCCACCCAACTGACTCTCCCTCCTAGTTCTTTGCCCCTCACAATCTGCAGTCAGAGTGATGCTCATGGCCATCTGCAGCTGTGCTCACTCATTACACATACCCACACCCTGGCTTTGAACAAAAACAGCCACTTTCAAAGGAATTTTAATGCCTTTTCCAGAATGTAGCATTTTATTAATTTTTTCTCTTTCAGAAAATGAACCTTGTGTATCATTTATTAACTAGGTAATGTAGTCATGGGATTCAAAATTCAATGCATCTAAAAGAGGAGTGAAGGATCTTCCCCCTATTTCTGTCCCCAGCTGCCCAGTTTCACTATCCAGAGACATCCAGATGAATGCATATGTCATAGATATATTTCCTCTCTAGTTTGCCTGTGACATCTATACCAACCAATTTCACATTCCCCATATGACTACCGATGGTCCATGTACCCATGTCTGGCCTTGCTTTTCTCTGACGTTTTTGTGATCCGTTTTGTTCATTGAATGGAACAGTTCAAGTAAACAATATGTATATTTGCAAAAGCATAATACCACAGTGATAAAAAACAATTGTAAAACATTTTGGACTTCAAGGTGCCAGATAAAAGTTTTAATAATGAGAATGATTCATTCAGGTGAACTTGAAATGAAGTAGATAAATAGTAATTTTAAGCTCTGTGTGGAGTATATTTTTGTCTTGCTCCCTCCTACAATTCACTGTCTTGCTTCTCTTCCTCTTGAATATAAGAAATTTGATAAGATGCAAAACCAAGAAGACCAGACTTCTCTTTCTTGACTCTCCACTTACTTGCTGTCTACTGTTATACTTTCGTTTTCACAGTTGCCAAATAAATAGACCTTTTGCCGCTATCCTAAATATGGCTCTATAAGCATCTTTGTTCCTCAGCAGCCACACAAGTAATGAGGCAGCATACGATAGAGAATTTTGAGTCAGAAGGTCTAGGTAAATTCATATTCTCACATATTAGTATAATAATATGAAACTGGAAAAATTATTTTACCTTTTAGGGTGCCAGTTTTCTTGTGCAAAGTAACGATGCTAGGACTGAAGGAGAAAATGGATGTGAAAAGCCAGGCACATAGTAGGTACCCAATGCACAGCAGTGTCCTCTACACATAGCAATTTCAAATGTCCATAATGTTTTAGTGGTGTGTGTTTGTAGAACTATGGGTACTTTAAAATTGAGGTATAATCCACATATGATGAAATAATACTTTTAAAGAGCATGATTCCGTGGTTATTAGTATATTCACAAAGACAGTAACCATGACCGCAATCTAATGCCCAAACATTTCATCACCACGAAAGATCCCCATGTTCATTAAACAGACACTCTCTATCTCTTTCTCCTGTAAACCAGTTCCTGGCAATCACCCTTCTGCTTTCTGTATCCCTGGGTTTACCTATTCTAGATATTTCATAGGCTATTTTTTAAAAAAGAGTTTTACAGCATTAGCTCTAACATTTAAGTCTTTGCATCATTTTAAGCCTTTAAAAATTTTTAAAAAATTTTATAAGGTAGGGGTCCAACTTCATTTGTTTGCAGATATTTATTTGTCCCAGCAACATTATTTAAAATACTATTTCCCAACCCTATTGAATTGTCTTGGCACTCCTGTTGGAAATAAATTGAACATAAATATAAAGGTTCATTTCTGTACTCTCAGTTCTTTTCCATTGGTCTGTATGTCTAGCCTTATGCCAGTACCACCCTTTCTTGATTACTAAAGCTATTTACTGTAGCTTTATAGTAACTTTTGAAATTGAGAAGTGTGAGTCCTCTAACCTTGTAAGCATTACTGTATCTACAAGAATCTTTTATGTTGTGTTTCCTTTTCATTCCTCCCACAGTATATTTTAATATCAATTGCAATTTCTTCTTTTATCCATTGTTTATTCAGAAATATGATTTTAATTTTGATATGTTTGTGAATTTCCTTACTTCCTGCTTTTATTGATTCATTATTTATTCCACTGTGGTCACAGAATGTGCTTTGTATTTCTTAAATGATTTTAAATTTATACATAATTGATTTATGGTCTAATATGTGGTCTCTCCTGAAGAATGTTTCATGTGCACTTGAGAAAAATGTGTCTTCTACTGTCAAGTTTTCTATAGATGTCTGTCAGGTCTAGTTTATCATGTTGTGCAAATCTTATTTTTGCTCACTGATGTTCTACCTATTGTTGGAAATAGAGTACTGAAGTCTCTAGCTATTTTTTTCAATTTTTTATTGTGATAAAATACACAAGCATAAAATTTATTATTTTAACTACTTAAAAATAAATTTTATTATGAATATTTAAGGAATAAACATGATGTTGTGGGATGCATACAGATAGTAAATTGGTTACTACAGTGAACCAAATTAACATACCCATCATCTCACATAGTTCCCCATTTTTTTGTGTGTGGCATTTAACCAAAGAGGTGAAAAGTATGTACTTTGAAAACTATAAAACATTGATAAAAAAAATTGCAGAAGACTAAAATAAATGTAAAGATATCCTGTGCTTATGGATCAGGATTAATATTGTTAAAATGCCCATACTACCCACAGCAATATACAGATTCAATACAATCCTTATCAAAATCCCAAATACATTCTTCACAGCAATAGAAAAAAAAATCCTAAAGTTTGTATGGAAACACAAAAGAGCCCAAATAAACAAAACTATTATGAGAAAAAACCAAAGTTGGAGGCATCACACTTCCTGATTTCAAATTAAATTACAAAGTTTAGTAATTATTTTCTCCCATTCCACAGGTTTTCTTTTCACTCTGCTAATCATTTCCTTTGCTGTGCAGAAGCTTCTTAATTGCGTGTAGTTCCTCTTGTTTATTTTTTCATTTGCTGCCTGTATGTTTGGTATCATATTCAAGAAATCATTCCCTAATGTCATGAAGGTTTTCTTTTATCTTTTCTTCTAAGAGTTTTACAGTTGCAGGTCTTATATTTAAGTATTTAATCCATTTTAAGTTAACTTTTTTTAGTTTTTGTAGAGATGGAGTCTTGCTATTGCTCAGGCTAATCTTGAGCTCTTGCCCTCAAGCAATCTTCCCACCTCAACCTCCCAAAGTGCTAGGATTACAGACTTCCTTATTTTGTTCTTTATATTAAAAGAAAAGATTTCAATCTTCTTTTTTTTTTTTTGAGACAGAGTCTCACTCTTTTCCCTGGGCTACAGTGAGTGCCGTGGCGTCATCCTAGCTCACAGCAACCTCAAACTCCTGGGCTCAAGTGATCCTTCTGCCTCAGCCTCCCGAGTAGCTGGGATTACAGGCATGTGCCACCATGCCCGGCTAATTTTTTTTCTATGTATTTTTAGTTGTCTGATTAATTTCTTTCTATTTTTAGTAGAGACGGGGTCTCGCTCTTGCTCAGGCTGATTTCGAACTCCTGAGCTCAAACAATCGGCCTGCCTTGGCCTCCCGGAGTGCTAGGATTACAGATGAGAGCCACCACGCCCGACCTTCAATCTTTTAAGTATATGTTCATTGTGGGTTTTTCATTTATGAATTTTATTATATTAAGGTAGTTTCCTTATATTCTTAGTTTTTTGAGTATTTTTATTGTGAAATGGTGTTGAAGTTTGTTAGATTTTTTTCATTGCATTAATTGAAGTGATCATGTGCTGTTTTCCCCATCATTCTCTTAATGTCATCTATTACATTGATTGCTTTTTGTGTGTTGAACCACCCTTGCATTCCAGAAATAAATCCAACTTGGTCATAGTGTATAATCCTTTTACTATGTTGTCAAATTCAGGTTGCCAGGTTTTTTTTTGAGAGGGAGTCTTGCTCTGTCACCCAGGCTAGAGTGCCATGGTGTCAGCCTATCTCACAGCAACCTCAAATTCCTAGGCTCAAACAATCCTCCTGCCTCAGCCTCGCAAGTAGCTGGGACTACAGGTGTGCACGACCTCGCCCAGCTAATTTTTCTATTTTTAGTAGAGACAGGGTCAGGAGTTCATTTTTTAATTTTTTGAGGAATCTCCATACTGTTTTCCATAGCAGCTTTACCATTTTACATTTCCATCAACAGTGTACAGACATTTCAATTTCTCCACGTCCTTGTCAACACTTATCTTTTTTTATTAATATAATAGCCATCCTATGAAGTGTAAAGTGATAGCTCATTGTGGTTGTGATTTGTATTTCCCTGCTTAGTGATGTTGAGTATATTTCCACATACTTATTGGCCATTTACAGGTCTCCTTTGGAGCAATGTCTATTCAAGTCCTTTACCCATTTTAAAAATCACTTAAATATAGATATTGAGTTATAGGAGTTCTTTATATGTTTTAGATATTAGTTCTCAATCAGACATATGATTTGCAATTACAGGCATGAGCCACTCCACCTGGCTGAAAAATTGCTCTTTAAAACAAGACAATTATGGAGTAATAGAGGAACAAAATAATAATACATAAAAATAAATAACAAATGATAGATAAAAATCCTATCTTATTGATAATTATTAAATGTAAATGGATTAAATACTCCAACCAAAATGAAGTGAATTTTTTTTAAATGGTATCTACAAGAGACATATGTTAGATTCAAAGAAACAAACAGGTTGAAAGTAAAAGGATGAAAAGGGTGTTTGATAAGGGTCCAACTTCATCTTTTGCATGTGGATAATCAATTTTTCCTGCACATGTTGAAAATATTGTTTGTTCCTATGGAAAGGTCTTGGTTCTCATGTCAAAAATCATTTGACCATATGTGTTAGAGCTTATTTCTGCACTCTATTACGTTTCATTGGCCTACATGGCTGTCTTTATGCCATTACCACCTTGTTTTGATTATTGTAGTTTTATAGGAAGTAAAAAATCAGGAAGTCTGAGTCCTCCACTTAGTTCTTTTCCAAAACTGTTTTTTGCTATTTGAGGGGTCCCTTGACATTCCATATAAATTTTAGAGTAACATTTTCTATTTCCTCAAAGAAATATGATTGGAATTTTGACAGGGATTGTCTTGAATCTATAGATTGCTTTGAGTATTATTGACATCTTAAAAATGCTAAGTTTTCCTTTCCATAAAGATGCTATATCTTTCCATTTATTTATGTCTTTAGTTTCTTTCAACAATATACTATAGTTTTCTTTACACAAGTCTTTCACCTTCTTCATTAAGTTAGTTCCTAAGTATTTTATTGTTTTTGAAGCTATTATAAGTAGAATTATTTTCTTAATTTCCTTTTGGGATTGCCCATTGTTAGTGCATAGAAATGGAAATGATCTTTCTGTGCTGACTTTGTATGCTGCTACTTTGCAGAATTTATTAGTTCTAACAATTTTTGTGTTTGTGTAAGGAAGTCTACGGTCAGCACTTCTACTCAACATAAACTGGAAGTTGTAGAAACATTGGAGGCTGGAGGCAGTCAGCTAATATATTTAATGTGCCAAAAGAACAATTAAGTGAGAAAAATAAATAAAAGGCATCCAAATTATAAAGAAAAAAGTAAAAGTATCTCTGCTCACTCATAATATTATTTTATACGTAGAAACCCTTAAAGATTAAAAAAAATTATTGTACCATCTTAATTCCCTGTTATGGTGAATGCATTAGAGATTACAATTGCCATATTACCTTTTAACATTATAGTTTAGATTAATATCAACTTAACTTCAATAGTATATAGACCATACTATCATTGTTTCCTCAAACTCTAACTCTCTCGATTTATAAAAAGATGGCAAGCAGAAGAATACATAGTAAGTAATAATATAAACTTGATACTTAATAATTTGAGCAGAAGACAGAGAAGGCAAAGGATCATAGACTGAGTATTCATCATAGCATTTTTTTTCCAAATTCAAGAAAATATATAGGAATTCAAGTTTTATCTAGACTTGGTTTTTAAAATTTAGATTCTGTTTTGAGTTCATTTTGCTTTACATATTCTCTCTCTCTCTCTCTTTCTCTCTCATTCATCTTAGTCTATCTGAGCAATTTTTCAACCTTTTACTGTATCTTTTTGGGCAATATGAATTTTCTTCCTTTTATAACCTGCCTTTTTCTTCTTCTATCCTTATTCACAATAGGCACCTTTCAGCTTTCTGAGCAAAGGCATGGCTTGGTCCAGACAAACGGTGGAAAATTGTCAGTGGGTATTACTTTGGGTAGTTAAATTTCTATTTCATGAAAATAATGAACATGAAACTACCAATTCAGTCATTATTTCATTCACTCAATAAGCATTTATCTTGATCAAAGTCAGATACTTAGTACATTTCTTTAGGAAGCAATAAGTTGTTACAGAATAATTCATTTTCTTCCTAAGAGCTTCTACCTAATTTAATTTACAGAGATTCTCTAATGGGATATAGGTTAAGAGCTAATCTATTGTCCTGAGATTTCAAGGTGAACAGCGGAGAACTAGACCCGTTTGAGCTGCTTTAGAAAACAATATTAAAAGGTGAAAGGGAAACCATAAAGCTATGATAACATAGAGCTGAAAGACGAATAAATATTTCATGGCATATTTACATGAAAGGGACAATTAAAGTAGTATAAAATTATTTAAAATGAATTAATTAGGCTGAAGTGCTTTTTCCTCAAAATATTACCCTTAAACACGAGTAGACTCACTGGATCTCTGAAATCACTCAACGGTTATTCCTTGCCTTTGGGTAGACTTTGCATTTCTGGGATTTTGAAAGAATGGGCGTTTAGGAAATTTTATTGATGAGCTGCTTTGGGTAGCTTTATTTTGATGAGGGAGGGGGTGGAATCAAGACTGACTTTTGTCAAGCTAGAATTTGAAAGGAATAAAAAGTCTCTTAAATAAAAATATAATCAACCGTGTTATTTATTACCTACATGTAGTTTTGCAAGCAGCTCCGGGATGCTGTGTATGTGTGTGTGTTTCAAGGAGGAGGGAGGAAAAGGACATGGAAAGAGAAAGCTGAAGTGATGATTTTAAGTTGCTCTACTCTCCTAGTAACCCTTTTATCTTAGGACAGTTTAAAGGAGACTGAACGTTGGCCCTGACCTTGATGTGCAATCTGCCACGTATCACGCAATGTCCCCCCCCTCCCCGCAAAGCTGTCTCACATGTGAAATGATTTATAATCATGGATGAGCACTTTAGGCCAGTATCAGTGTAAGTGGAAATATTTGAGTCCTTTCAGCCACTAATTTCTAATTAGATTCTGGCTGACACTCTGAAACAGGAGTGTCATTGTTTTTGCTTTTGTGCTGTCCAGCCTAATTAATGAACAGACTCTTTCATAAGCAGATTAATGGAAGTTGTCTCATTACCCAAAGTTATTTCAGGCATGGCTATATTGCACCTCATTAGAGAAGCATGAATTGAGGCGGCTTTCAATTAGAAGACAAAATCCATGTATAGAGTGGGTCTTATTTTTTTTTAGAATAGTTTATTTGCTTTTCTTGTGTTTCCAGAAAGGATTCTTAGCTTCTGTTCTCTGAATATGTTCTCATCTGTGATGAAAGAGCTTTTAAAGAAAATTGGTCTTGATTATCTACTGGATTTGTAATCAGCAGGTTTTCTACAGCATTAGATATGTCACTTAAAAATATGTAAACTTAGTAAATCCACTTAAAGTCTCTGAGCATCACTTTTTTATTTGTAAAATTATAAATGATGCCTTGGTACTGTACCTACCTTATAGGATTGAGAGATTTTGAACAAAAGCACTTAACAATCCCCAACATATTCCTCTTCCTCACAGGCATCTCCCTCTTTCTTTGGCTTCTGTGGTATTAATATGAATACTATTCCAAACAGGTCCTCCTTTCTGCTATGTGTTCTCTCTGAATTTCAGTGTTTGAATCAATGACCCACCCTTAACTTTATCAATTCCAGCAACCTGCACGTCTAACCTCGCTGCATGGTCCCAGACACACCCTAATCTTATCTTCCCCATGAGCTTCTGCCATGAACTCTTACCCTTCATTATTTCTATTTCTGACGAGAACCTCCTATTTTTTAACCCTTTTAAAAAACTTACTATCATTTCATCTGCTAATTTGATCATTTAAAGTTTTTTGATTTTATGTATTGATAAATGAAGATCTAACCCTTCCTTCAACACTCTCATTTGATAGCCAGATATTTATACCAAGCCAAGAAAAGAAGATGCTTATTCAAAGAAATTAAGCAAATAATCTGAGAAACAACAGGTTAGATATGGCTCCAAAATAAAGTCATTCACCTGTGGCATTTGGGTTGATCCCAGGGTAACTACCTCTTCATGCAGGCTTTTTAAAAGATGCGTTCTTTGGCTTTGCTTACTTACATTTCCTTTGACTCTTTTTATTGCTCTAATTAGTTATTGTTATTAAAGTAATAAAAAACCCAAATAATGCCAGAGGAATTTGTGATGGGTATGCAATTTTGACCATCGTGATCTCTGTTCTCTGGTGTTATTTCCATGATTGTGTTACCTTATATGTCAAAAGAGAAATTATGCTAGTGGACCTACTCTAATCAAATAAACACTTCAAAAGAAGAATTTTTTTTCTGGCTGGTGACAGAAGAGGCAGCCATAAAGATGCAAAGCACAAGAGTATTCAATGTGTTGGCTTGAAGATGTGAGGAGGAATGCAGGTGGCCTCCTGAAATTGAACCACCCTCCAGATGATGGATAGCAAGGACCTCAGTCCCATAAACACAGGAAATAAATTCTGCCAAAAAACAGTGACCTTGAAAGAAGACCCCAACGCCAGATGAGAGCCACAGACCTCAACAAAATCTTGAGTGTAGCCCAGTGAGACCCTGAGTAGAGAATCCAGTCACATCATGCTCAGACTTCTGACTTACACAACTGTGAGCCCATAAATGGGTGTTGTTTTAAGCCACTAAGCTTGTGGTAATTTATTACAGCAGCAATAGAAAATTAATCCAAGATTATAATGAAGAAAACAGCAGTTCTCTGCCTTCACCAACCCTTCTCCTCAAAGCAAACACTTTAAACTTTTCTGAGCATCATATTTTATACATTTACTCCTTCTGGTATGTTTAATTGAGATCATGCTTATAGTATTAATGCTACTTATGAATTTATCTGATTTAGACATTTTTTAAAATTACAATAAGAACAATTAACATGAGATCAACCCTGTTAACAAACTTTTAAGTGCACAATACAGTGTTGTTAAGTGTAGGTACGATGTTGTTTCAGATCTCTGGAACTTATTTAACTTGCATAACTGAAACTTTATACCCACTGAACAGCAGCTCCCTATTTTCCCCCAGCCTCTACCAACCACTATTCTACTCTCTGTTTCTATAAATTTGATTATTTTAGATACCTCATATGAATGAAATAATGCAATAATTTGTCCTTTTGTGTCTGGCTTATTTCACTTAGCATGATGTTTTCAAGATTTAGTCATGTTGTACCATGTAACAGAACTCCATTCTTCTGTAAAGCTGAATAATATTCCTTTGCATGTACAATACCCCATTTTCCTTATCAATTCTTCTGTCAATGGACATTCCAGTTGTTTCCATATAACAGTCATTGTGAATAATGCTGCAATGAAAATGGGGGTGCAAATATCTCTTAGAGATCTTAATTTTTGATTTTAATTCTTTTGGATACCTTATAAGAAGTGAGATTGCTGGGTCATGTAGTAGTTCTTTTTTGAATTTTTTTGAGGAACCCCTATACTGTTTTTTATAGCAACTGCACCATTTTATATTCCGACAAACAATGTGCAGGAGTTTCAATTTCTCCACATCCTTGTCAACACATCTTTCTTTTTATAATTGTCATCCTATGAGGTAGGGGGTCAAATCTCATTGTGGTTTTGACTTGTGTTTCCCTGATGTTTAGTGATGTTGAGTGTGTTTCCATATATATGTGTTGGCCATTTGCATTTCTCCTTTGGAGAAATGTCTATTCAAGTCTTTGCTCACTTTTTAAATCATTTTTAAAAAATTTTTTCTATTGAGGCATTCTTTATATATTTTGAATATTGCCCCCTTATCAGATACATGGTTTGTAATTTTTTTCTCTCAGTCTGTAGGCTTTCTTTTTACTCTGTCAATTGTTTTGTTTGCTGGGCAGAGCTTTTTAGTTTGATGTATTTCCTGTTGTCTACTGTTTATTTTTGCTGCCTCTGTCTTTGGTATCATATCCAAGAAATCATTGCCTAGACTAATGTTATGATGCTTTTATCTCATGTTTTCTTCCATGAGTTTTATAACTTCAGGTCTTACATTTAAATCTTTGCTACATTTTGAGTTAATTTTTGTGTTCAGTATAAGATAATGTTGAGATTACATTCTTTCGCATGTGGATATTCAGTTTTTTTAGTACCTTATTAAAGAAATTATCCTTTCCCCATTGTGTATTCTTGGCACCCTTGTCAAGGATCAGTTGACTTTATATGTGTGGGCTTATTTCTGGGATCTCTGGGGATCACTGACCCCAGATTAAAAATCTTTTCACACTGGATGATCTTGTTGATTCCCATAAACTGAAATATGATTCATAAATATTTTGTTATACTTATCTGGTCATAAGTTTCTGTCTTACATTCACAATTCCTTTTGGACATCTTCCTCTAGGTATATATCTAACTTATACTTTGAACTTGAAATACTTTAAATGAAATTAATCTTTTCCATCTGCAATCAGTTGTCTCCTAATAACTTTCTTTTTTATCTTAAGGTATCATTATTTTTTAAGCATCTAAGTTTAAAACATGGCAGTGGGGAGAAATGAAAAATGCTACTTAGAGTGTGGCAAGTTTTAAGGAGTCAGTTGAATGCTCTGGATAAGAGATTAAACACCAACAATTCACTGAAATATTTTTCATAACTTTATCCTGTCTTCCCCACTACCATGGCAACAAATATTCCTTGATAAGTTTTAGAGGTATTTTTAGAAGATCCAAAAGGAAAGTGGATCTGCAAAGGCCTTGATATGGTCTGAATGTTTGTCACCTCAAAATCTCAAGTTGATATTTTGTGATTACCCTAAAGAATAAAACGTATATTTGCAGGCTGAAGGAGGTGGCTCATGCCTGTAATCTTGGCACTTTGGGAGCTTGAGGTGGGAGGATCACTTGAGGCCAGGTGTTCAAGACCAGCTTGGGCAATATAGCAAGACACTATCTCTACAAAAACTAAGAATAAAATTATCTGGGAGTGGTGGTACACACCTGTGTTTTCAGTTACTTGGGAGGTGGAGGCAGGAGAATCACTTGAGCACAGGAGTTTGAAGTTGCAGTTAGCTATGATGATGCCACTGCACTATAGCCTAGATGACAAAGCAGGATCCTGCCTCAAAAAAAAAAAAAAAATCTCATATTGAAATTTGATCCCAGTGTTGGAGGTTGGGCCTAATGGGAGGTGTTTGGGTCATGGGGTGGACCTCTCATGGTAAATGCCCTCCATGGAGGGAGGTGAGTGAGCTCTCACTGTATCAGTTCCCATGAGAGCTGGCACCCTCCCCCCATGCCTGTGCTTCCTCTCTTGCCCTGTGATCTCTGCACACGCCAGTTCCCCTCTGTCTTCTGCCATGAGTGGAAGCAGCTTGAGGCCCTCACCAGAAGCAGATGCTGGTTCCCTTCTTCTTGTACAGCCTGTAGAACCATGAGCCAAACAAACCTCTTTTATAAAAACTACCCAGCCTCAGTTATTCCTTTACAGCAACACTAAATGGGCTAAGACAGGCCCTTAATTAGAAAATATTTTCCCTAGAAGATTCAAGTAAAAACACACACATACACACGCACACATGCAGAAAGTTTCTTTTGGACTTTTGGGATCCCAAAGTAGGGATCCCCTACTTTGGGATTTGGAAAAGCACTCAGAATTATCATTCTGAAATACATGAGATATTTCTTTTTAGGGTTGCATGTTGGCTTGGTTCTATGAATATTGTCTCCTGTGTCTAATAGCAATGGTTAAATAAATACCTACTTCACAGTATTCATCCATATCAAGTAATGGAAATACAAAGGATTCCAGGTTTTCTATCATAAAATTTTAAAGATGAAACCTAAGTTACCACCAAACTGTTCTACTCTAGTAAATAATAAAATAAACCATCCTTTATGTGGATGATCAAAAGAAGTGCAAGAAATAGGCACCAATTTCAAATCTCTGCCCTCTACCCTGAGTATCCTATATAGTTACTCAAATTGCTAAAAGAGACATCTTCTTTTTCAGTATCCATCAACTTGCTCTCAGAATATTTTTGTCACTTATAACGTGAGCTTCTTGCAGAAAGGCTGCTATCTTATCTTCATCATCATCTGTGCACTTGGCATACCCTTACTTGGGTCATGATGTCAAGACTCCTGTGCAGCACATGACAGCTGTAGGTCCTGAATCCAATCCTTATCTTGACAAAGAGCCTCCTGAATTCAGAATTCTTCTGAATGCTGCAAACCACCACTTATGTAATTGCAAATGGAAATAAATCCTAAATTTTTAAAACATAAACCAGATCAAATGTTCCAACTCTTAGATAAAAAGTAAATTTAGATATCTCAAAGCTACCCCCTCAACTCCTTATCCAAAAGTGAAGGTAAAGGCCTCAGGCACTTGGGAAGAACTGGCCCCACAGATCACTCATTAAGGAAATTCCTCACTGATCTCTGATAAACAAGAACGTGCAAATTATAACTTTAGGTCCATAGGCAGTGTCTAAAGCACCTAACACTAAGGTCTGTTCAGCTCCACACTCATAACAAGTTACAAGTTTATCTGCACAGGTAAGAGAACAGAGACAAGACAAAGCCAGACATTCTTCCACCTACCCAGGAATATCTACATAATTGATGCTTCCTTCACTCCCTTTTTCTCTTCTAACATTTCCCTTATCTTACGTAAAGTGTAGATTTTCCTGGATCTTACAAGAAAGTAACCATAGTCTCACTAACAGTTGCTCCCTGCCTTTTTTCTTTCTGTATGCCTTTAATGTTGAAAACTTCCAGCTTCCCCTTTGGAAAAAAACAACTCAAGCCCTGTCTGTAGTTTGGGTTTTTCCTGGGTGTGTCTTCAACTTTGGCTACTTAAACCTCCATTGATTGAGATGTTTGCCTCAGTCACTTATTTGGGTTGACACTTATCTTCCGGGCTCTTAAAACTACTTTCTTCTTAGTATTCATTAAAATGTTCTCAAATTTCACAAAGACCAAATGGGCTATACTCAGATTTTCATACACAGAAATGGCAGCTATTACTAATGACCGCTAAGAAAGTAACCACATTGAAACAGGCACAGACTTTAATTTACAAATAACCATTAACATGACAATTAAAAAGCATTTTTGGCCTTAAAGTCCCAAGACAGAATTAACTTATAATTATTGGTTTTATCACAGTAGAAAGGTAGACATGAAATGACTCAATTTGGATAAATAAGTTGAAACAAAATATTTTACCCCTACACTATTTCTTGAGCAATGTCTACCTGTTAAGGGTTATATATTTTATTTGCTAGAACTTGGGAATAAAAACCACAACACAAAATAGTATGGAGCTTAATCTTTTAAGCTGTGGTAGTAGTAAGCATCTAGGATTATGGCATGATCAATAAGAACTGTAAAATGTTTACTGGTTTGGTATAAAATGTAGTGTTGCTTTGAGCATTTTAGAAAAACATCCTGGATATTTAACAAGCATCTTGACTAGAGAGGTGATGGTCTAGCAGAAAAGGCAATTCTAAATTACTTTTTAAATAACAGGAATATATCTGAAAGTGGTTATGTGTTAGACTTGAATCACTCAGCTAACCATTTTATAGATTCTCTAAACACAGTTTTGACTTTTAAAATGTTGTCAAAACACTTGATGTAATAAGAAAAATAATAAATGAAAAATTCAAAAGTAATAAAAATGAAATCTCTTCTAAGAAAAGAGAAAAGTCATTGAGACCGGGCATGGTGGCTCGAGCTCATAATCCTAACATTCTGGGAGGCTGAGAGGCAGGAGCATCGCTTGAGCCCAGGAGTTTGAGGTTGCTGTGAGCTAGGCTGATGCCATGGCACTCTAGCCCAGGGAACAGAGCAAGACTGTCTCCTTCAAAAAAAAGAAAAGAAAAGTTATTGAAAAGAACTTCTCATGTTGCCTTGATATTCAGAACTTCAGAACATCTGTTATAGGGAGTATTCTCCCACATCACACACAGTGGGTCCCCCAAATGTTACCGAAAACTTGGCACTTGAATTAGAAGAGTGAGGACAAGTGGGAGAATTTTTATAACTTTGCAGACAAAGGAGGAAAAATGGCAGAGCTTCTCCTCTCAAATTCCAAATTTCCTGAACATAGGCAGAAATGCAGAGCTTTTAAAAGGAGGGCCCCTCAGCTCTAGGCTATTGTGGTTAACTGTTCTAATTGTCCCATCTTTGCCAAAGACAAAGCCTGTGAACTCTGCCAGCCACCCACCTTGAGGGGCTGGCACCACTTGGGATAAGAACAAAAGATTTTCTCCCTGCTCCTCCGCACCACTGGCCTGAGGCAGGGATGCAGGTTTCAGTTCTCAAAAAGAGTGGGGGAAGCTTCAAAGGGACAGAAAATATTTTGCCATTCCCTGTTACATAATTCCCCACTGTGAATTTTACACTTCCATATCTAGGGGGGAGGAGCGCCTACTCTGTTACACAAACACCCTTGTGTATCACAGAAGTACTTTCTTGGCAGAAGCCATGTGCTCCCTAGAGAATGAGATGATACTTGTGAACCTTTTGCCTAGAAATGCATCCAGACACAGGCACCCAAGAAATTTGCAATTAACTCTTTTTACCAGTCTGTGATCTCCCATTGACTCTACAGTGAACAGGAATACCTCTAGGGAACTACAAGAACTTCCTATGAAAAGCAAGCATCTAATGATCAAAAAACATGGATTTTACAACTCAAGTTCACAAACCTGGTTGTTTCACATAAAAAACATCATCAAAAACAACCACCTGCCTATGCCAAATGTGTCATAGATTAACAAACCACCCTAAGGTTACCAGCTGTGGCAACAACACTGTATGTAGAGCCCAAAAATATTCACTGATGATGATTAATGGAGGAATTACTCCCTCGGGAAGTAGCGTTTTGGCTTGACTTTGTAGGTACTGGACAAGCCGAGTAGGAGGAGACCAAATTAGCTCTAATTGACTCATCATTTTTTGACCTCTTCACAGGCTTTTTAAAACATAAACCAAACCTCAGCACATTAATCAAGTTTGAAACATTCATCTTCAAGAAACATTCATCAAGTCATTTCTTCAATATTTCTAAAAATTACATAAATTAGAATGTTGGGAAGTCTGAGTAATAATAATTTACATTCATTTACATTCATTAGTTTAACATTTTATAAGAATGTTTACATATCTTCTTATATTCTAATACTGTATTCTCATATTAATTGTGTGAATAGTGTAGTGGATGGAGGTCCATTTATATCTTGACATAAAAAGAAAACTAAGATGCAGAGATGTCAAATGATCTGCCCAAGGTCACACAGCTAAGTCAGAGCTGAGACAATTAATCAGATTTCCCTTTTTTCCTCTCAGACATCAAGTTCATTGGCCATATCAAATTAAAGAGCCATAGTGATATACATTTGGCAATCAAAAAGTTCTATTACAAAATATCTACACTAACAAAACCAAGCTGGTGCATTGTGCACATTGTTTTTTTCCCCTTCTATTTGAGGAATGGCTTCATCAAGACAAAATCCCATAGTATCCATATAAGATAATATCGGTGTGAGTGTTGTTTTCTGAATATACTTCTTGTAGATGTGTTCTGGCTATGATGGCAATGAGAAATAAATAGTGATTTCACAGAAATGTATTGTGTGCATGCTATCAGTGAAGACCATTTCAGGTTCATGGAAAAGTATCCAAGAACTCTCAATCCCTTTAGAAGACTTTATGTTTTTTGTAAATTACAGTTTAGGCCTCTGTGAGGCTTTTTCATTGCAATCATAGCTTATTAGGTTATGCAATACAAAATTCTGTTCTATAAATTGTGTTTACTTCCTATATAAGCAGGCTTCATGAACTAGAAAATAAGCTATTTCAGGAAGCATAGATTCAGAATTCAGATATTTATTATAACTGTTTTCCCCTATTTTCATTTAAGTTTACAGATCTGTTTAAGAAGAACTATGATAATGGTTCAGGGCAAAAAAATATCCTTTGTTCAGTATTTCTAAAAGTGCTTTTAAAAAGTATGTATTCATTTAGTACCCAACCTGTCAAAACTTGTTTGGGGACATTTCATTATCTGGCACATTCTAAGCGTGAGGGGGATCAGGGCAACAGGGTTTCCTAAAGAAGTACAGAGTATGACTCATTCCTGAGGGATCATCTGAGCTTGTTTAGGGGAAAAAAGTTTACACACAATAATTAGAAAATGATTAATTATGTCCATGTTGGATCACCATTATAAAGAGTGAGTTAAGTAAGAGGCAAATGCAGGCTGTACTCTTGGGGAAGGGTGTCTTTCAAACAATGGGTCTTGAGGAGTGGGCAGGAAACAGACCAGCATGAACGGAGAGCAGGGGCCAGCTCAGCTCTGGGCCAGTAACAGTTTGGTCTGATGAGATAAACTGAAGCTAATCATTTGGGTCTTAAATTGTTATCAGCATTGAAATTTTAAAAACTATTCTAAAGTCTAGAATAGACATTATATTCTCTCTTTAAAAAGTTCTTTACCTGAGGCAAGCTTGGACTTACATCGGGGAAAGAAGTCATTTTGTCAGTTCATATGGAGTAGGGGGTGACCACTATGGTGGTGGGTTATCATTGGGAGCTCACTATCTCATGGTAGAAAGAGATAGGTATGCATTAATTACTGTATAATTTGATAAGTACCATCACAGTGACATGAACAGAAGTATTACCAGCACACAGAAGAGAGAGTGACAAACTGCTCAGAGAATGTGTGTCAAGGAAAGCTTTGTAAGTATGAATAGTGTTTGTCAGCAGAGAAGATGAGGAAGGGTTTGGGGGAGAGAGGGAATATTCTATGCAGTGGCACAAAGACATGAGAAAGCTTGCCATGTGTGAGAAAAAATACATTCGTAGTCCTGTATAATAAAGTGTCTTGGAGAGCAGTGCCAGAATGTTTACAAAGTATGCAGGGGAAATGTTATGAAGAATGTTGTATGCCACACTAAAGGATTTATCCTGTAGGCAATAGAAAATGAAGAAGGTTGATCAGGAAATAAATGACATGGTTCCATCTGAGACTGGGGAAAAGCAAGTAACTCTGCTGAAGAGTGGAAAATGGATTGCCATGGGGAAATCTGGAAGTAAGAGATTTGTATGGGACTTACTGGAACCATCCGGTCAAGATGTGAGGGCTTTAAGAAAGGGCTTTAAGAAAGTGATTAGCAGTGGAGGAGAAGGGATGGATTTCAGAGAGATGTGGTCAATAACCAGGCTTGGAAACTCAAAAACACCCACAGAGGTTACACTGGAATTTTGTTAGTGTCATGGCACTTGGTGATAGCTATTCTCACTTGGATTACTCAGACACCTAAAATGTTTAATTTAAAACCAGCAATAAAAGAATTATGTTTCTACTAACTACCATACAGATTATTAACATGACTAAGATATAAAGTTAATTGACGTCAGACTCTATCTATTTATATTTTTAAATAACTGAAATCTACTTTAACTTTAGAGTGATAAAAAAATTGTTAAGATCACATACGAAAGTTGGTATTTCCGGAAATTTCATTATTCAGAAATAGTTTTAATTTCTAACACCTTTTAAATTATTATCCTAGCATTTACAAGTGTAGAAGGTTAATTATTTCATTATTCCTCTTACATTATTCAGCAAATTTGGGGGAAAACCCATAATGCACTTCACTGTCAATCTATAAGCAGGTTGTAAATTCCTATGATGACTTTGCAAATGTTTCGTTTTATGTCATTTTTTTTTTTTTTTTTTGAGACAGAGTCTCACTGTGTTGCCCAGGCTAGAGTGCTGTGGCATCATCCTAGCTCACAGCAACCTCAAACTCCTGGGCTCAAGCAATCCTTCTGCCTCAGCCTCCTGAGTAGCTGGGACTACAGGCATGTGCCACCATGCCCGGCTAATTTTTTCTATATATTTTTAGTTGTCCGATT